>QEAP01000084.1:53959-74894 GCA_006535975.1 Chytriomyces confervae
TTTTTTTTTTTTTTTTGCCTGGTTGACTGATTCCTTTTTCTTTTTCATGAGGTTGGTAGCTCTTGGTTTCATCAATCTTGTTTCCTCAATTGCTGGAGGATTTCCCCTCTTTGGCTCACTCCCACGTTCACGTATTTTGGTGAACACAGGTGGCAAAACTTGCCTAGCAAACGGCATGGCCGGAATCATTGTATTGGTTGCTACTCAGGTCCTCGGACCCGTCTTGAAATTCCTGCCAAAAGCAACCCTATCAGGGATTGTGTTTGCCGCTGCGTTGGGTCTCATTGAAATGAAGGAAATTGGATTCATTTTTCGTATCCGGTCCTGGAATGAGGTGCTCATGTTTCTGATTACGTGGGCGGTGACGATTGGGTTTGCCATCACAACTGGAATTATCGTGTGTCTTGGATTCTCTGCATTGATGATTATCCGTCGCTCCACCGAAACTCCCTTGGCTGTTATTGGACGCGTTAAAATGAGTTTGGTAGCCAACGTCGATGAAGATGATGGCTACATTGACGGCATCCCATACCGCTACCAAGATCTCGTGAACCACCCATACGCTGAACTGCTTGAAGGTGTTGTGGCAGTGCGCATCATGTCCCGTATCATGTTCTACAACATTGCCAACATCCGCCGCCAGCTTCGGGATTTGATCCATGCCCAATGTTTGTTGGTCCTCGAAAGGAGGAAAGGAACTAGCGACTCGCGTATTTCGCGTAACGGAAGTGGCCGCGTGAAGCCGTTCGTATCTGCTAGCGCGCAGTACAATGCACACTCGAGCTTGACGGTGTTGGGGGATGACGAGTTGATTGGGCCTGTTATTCTGCCTTTGAGAGGAGACAAGGTGGAAGATGATCCAATGCTGTTTAATACACTTGTTTTGGACTTTCGAGGGTGCACTGAGTTGGACGCGTGGGCCGTGTTTTTGCTGCACAGTATTTTTCATTCGTTCGAGGAGCAAGGTGTTTGTGTGGTTATTTGTGGGATGAGGGATGTGCAGATTCAAATGTTTAAGCGGGCTGGTTGGTATGAAGGCATGGCGGAGGACGCGTTTCCCTCGGTTGAGCAAGGGATCGCGGCAGTGGAATCTCGTATGCGGAATCCGCGTTGGTTCAAAAGATACGGTGAATAAAAAACTTGTGCAAATTGCTGTCAGTGTTTGGTACAGGAAACCAAACAGAAAAGATTTAAGCAGCACTGCTTGGCGCACAGTTTCAACGCAAATCCAAAATGTTCCACGCTCTGGTGAAGCAAAGTCCACTGGCTCGGTTGAAAGTTCGGCCAAATTTATTGGAGCCCGATCAGTAAAAAAAGTGTGGCTGATCAAGCGGCAATTAAATTTTCTTGCACAGCGACTGCTCCACATTTCGCCAAACACAAAAGCATTTGAAAAGGAACGACAACCAACACATTCGCACACACACACGTACACACGTGCACACAGCCCATCCAGAAGCACGCCCTGCACGCACATACATCCATCAGCACAGCCACGCACGTACATCACATGCATCCATCAACACATCAGCACTCTGCCATGAAGTCCGCCGCCAAGAAGGACCTGCTGCGAACTCAGCCACCAGTCTCTCTCGCCGCCTATCCCGTCCGACGGAGGCGCATCTATTTCTGCGTCGAAGACCCGTCCAACATCTTCAGCGCCATCAAATGCGCACTGCAGCATCTGATGCTGTCTCCGAACGACCAAATCACGCTGGTTTCCGTCGTGGAGACTCAGGCACAGCGAGAAGTGGTGCGACAATAATTTGTTCATTGCCACACCAAACAAAACAAAACTTGGCTAACAACTTGAGTGTACTTTTCTTTACTAGGTCATCTCAACGACCTGGTCACTTATGAACGTGATTGAACAGCAAACAACAGCCAATACATCCACATCGAATCTCCTGCTGCATATTCTTCTTGGGCCGACCGGGAGTTTTGCCAAATTGGCGTGTGAACTTGTCAGCAAAAACGGAGGGGATCTGTTAATCTTGGGGCTGTCTGGGAACAGCGTCATGACAAACAACAGCTCGAGTTACTGCATAAAAAACTCCAAATGTCAAGTTGTCATTAAGCGTTTAACAATGGCTGAGCCTATTGACGAGTAGAGTAATGCCTCTCCTCTGAATCGCTTGTGCAAGTTCCATCAGCTGCGTCGTGGAGAAACTTCCAACAATAAAGTGTAAAATACCATGCAGGCCACATAAAAAGTAAAATAGGCGCCATCAAATATAGTGAAATAAAAAAAAGACACCTCAACATGAACACCAAGGCAGTTGTGATCGACAACGGGACAGGGTGAGTACTGCATGCGATACTCCCGAACTTCTTACTTGCAACTGCCGTCCCGCATCGAAGGGGGGGCGGGACCCCGACTGCGACTCGATATATATTTAAAAGTGAACCCCCACCCCCGCTCACAGGTACACCAAGATGGGTTACGCGGGCAACAACGACCCGCAATTCATCATCCCGACTGTTATTGGCACGCGCGACGGCCCCGGCGGTGGCCAAGCCGCGGGCACGAACCAGTCCAGACAGGCCTCCTCGAACATTGCCTCGAAGCGCGGCATTGAAGACCTCGACTTTTTCATTGGCGATGAAGCCGTGGCCAATTCGCTTACCTACGGTGTCAACTACCCCGTCAGGCACGGCCAGGTGGACAACTGGGATCACATGGAAAAGTTCCACCAGGCCTGCATCTATCAATACCTTCGCTGTGAGCCAGAGGATCACTACTTTCTTCTGGTGAGATAAGCTTGCGTTGTTTGCGAGGGGGGAGTTGCGAAATTATTAATGGACTTGTTTTTTTTTTATTTTAAACTCCCCACTGCGTAATCGAAATTTCCCAAACAGACGGAACCTCCTCTCAATGCCCCAGAGAACCGTGAATACACTGCAGAAATCTTTTTTGAGTCGTTTGGAATCAAGGGTCTCTATATCGGTGTGCAGGCCGTGTTGGCGCTTGCTGCGTCGTGGACAAGCAAACGCGAGCAGACTCTCACTGGAACTGTGATTGACTCTGGAGATGGTGTTACCCACGTTATTCCTGTTGTAAGTTACCCCTCCTCCCCCTCGAAACTGTTGAATGCCGAATTGCGACCCCACTTCCGCGGGCAAAATTCGATATTCACTTTTTTTTTTAATTTTTTTATTTAGGCCGAAGGATACGTGATTGGTTCGTCCATCAAGCATATTCCAATTGCCGGTCGTGATATCACGTACTTTGTTCAGCAGCTGCTCCGTGAGCGCGAAAACAGTATTCCTCCTGAAGAGTCTATGGAAGTGGCGAAACGGATCAAAGAAATGTACTCGTATGTCTGCCCAAGAATTGATAAAGAGTTTGCCAAATACGATGCCGAGCCATTGAAATGGTTCAAAAAACATGAGTTTATTCATCAAATCACAAAAAAGGTGTGTTTGTTTGTTTGGCCATTGAGGGGGGTTTTTTTTCTTGGTGACATGTTTTCTGATCGGTTCTTGAATCATGGTTTCTGTGATTGCGTTCCAGCCATACACGGTTGATGTCGGATTTGAGCGCTTCCTTGGACCCGAGATCTTCTTCAATCCCGAAATTGCCAGCTCAGACTTTTTGACCCCGCTACCTGAAGTGGTCGACCAAGTCATTCAAAGCTGTCCTATCGATACCAGAAGAGGGCTGTACAAAGTGAGTAATTGAATGAATTTGTCAAGGCACTTGCTCTTAATTTTTCTCACTCAATCTTCCTTCTCCTCCAAAAAAAAACAACAGAACATTGTTTTATCGGGAGGGTCCACCATGTTTAAAGACTTTAACCGCCGTCTGGAGCGTGACATTCAGAAACTGACCAGTTCGCGTTTGGAAATGTCGGCCATTTCTGCATATTCCACTTTGGGTCAAAATGTGGTCCAAAAAGAGATCGAAGTCAACGTTGTGCAGCACAAGAGGCAACGATACGCTGTCTGGTTTGGTGGAAGTTTGCTGGCAGACACTGTAAGTTTTCTGTTGTTGTTGATTTTGTTTTCTGCTGTTGGATTTGTGTATTTTTTCTTTCTTGAGAGTTGACTGATAATTTTTTCCCTTTCAGGCCGAGTTTCCAAGCTACTGCCACACCAAAGCGCAGTACGAAGAATATGGTCCTAGCATTGCGCGATACAACAAAGTGTTTGGATCGGTGGTGTAGTTTTGTTTTGTGTATTGTGTTTCTGTTTTTCCCAACTTTTTGGATGAAGATCCTGCTTTATTTCGTCCTGTCTGCTCTCACTTTTATATGCCCAGCTTTCCTGTCTTGTCTGTGGTTTTCTCACTTGGTGGTCGCCCGTGTCTCGCCCGCCCTCATGTGTCTGGTTGCTGGTGTTGGCTGTTTGATGCTGGGGATACCGGCTTCATTCTCGACTGTTGTTTTTGAAAAGACGCATTAAATTTGTCCATGTTGCCTTTCATTGGGATCAGCTTTTGATCAAAAGCGCAGTCACGTGCTTTCCTTCAAAAAGCGGCGTTGGGTTCGATCATGTCGCGCAGGAAAAAAAGATGACGGACAAGCCCAAACGAGAGCCGTCATCGCTGCGCCGAGCGCCGACTGTGCGCAAGGCGCGGGGCAAGGGATCGGGACGAGTAGCAGCCTCGCAACCACTTCCCGGACAAGCGCCGAGCCAGCGACGACCCATGCAGCAACTGCAGCTGCAGTTCCGGGCCTGGCTGCGAGACAGCGACAACAGCGACACTGCAACAAGCAGCACACAGTCCCGCCACTCGAGCCGCTTACGAATGCTGGTGCGCAAGAACGAGACGACGCGTTCATCGTTGGCTGATGAAGTCTCGCAACGGGACGACAGCCTCTGTTGTGGAGCATCTGCCGCCATTGATGGGCTCGACAGTCTTCCTGGGTCCTTCACGGGCGAGATTGTGTATGCGTTTCTGCCGCGGCGGGATAGTCTGCTGGATCCCATTGACGGGGACGTGATGTGCGGCGTTATTCCACGGCATGAGAGTCTTGCTGGTGAGGATCTGGTAAGGATACTGCCTGGATTGAACGATGCGAGAAGGGTGTTGGATTTTGAAAAGGAATCTGATCGCGGCTCTTGGGATGGATTAATGGAGCATACTGTGTACAGATCATGTGAGTGTTTTCTGTATTGTATTCTTTTTCCTTTTTCGCGAGATCCGCTGAATTTGTCATGTTTCGTTTTGGGGATGGTGGTGGTGGTGTTTTTTTTTTTTTTTAGTTTTCATCAGCTTGTACAAACTGACTGGCGACCCTCGAAGGCGGACCATGTGTCAAATGGTTCGGATTCGTAATTTGATGGGCGGCATTGTGTGCGTGCACCCGCATTTGCTCGAGGCGGTTCCTATGTGATTCTTTGACAGGATCGGGACTATATTTTTATTGGTGCGCCTTTACAGTATTGTTATTTTAGAGTCTTTTGCTGGGCTGTGAGGAGATATATATCTATTGGGAGTGAGTGAGGGAGTGGGAAATTGTGTGTCAAATATAAGTGTTCTGGATGGTTGATGAGGTAATATACCTGCCGATGCGTTGACCAATAGGAACAGAGCAAGGTCACGAAACTCAAAAAAAAAAGAATATAAACGCTTGACAAGCTTTTTTCTAACTCCGCAGATATGGAGAATGAAAGACGCGTTCAGGGGCCAAACACTGTGGTGCATGTCCGAGGGTGAGAGACGGGCGTCTTGGATCGAATCTGCGCATTTCAAATATGAAAAAACTCTCTAGAAAACGGTACTGCTTTGCTGCGTGCTTTGCCCTCCCCTTTGACTCGAACTCAACATCACCCCAACCCTTCTGCATGCACCCACTACGGGATCTTCCTCTGCTAGATTATCCCAATGAGCGCCGCACCTGCCGCAGAGCCTAAATTCGTTCAAGCCTCCCCCTTTGGTAAGTCTCCTTTGTGCGGGTACATCTCCTCGAAGCCAGTGCACTAACCAACGCGCATTTTACTTTTCGATATCCTCAGGCGTTGATCTCGTCCCAGGAAAGGTGTGTTTTTTTTTTTGTTCCTTCGTGTTTGCTGTTTGACTAACCTTTTTTGCTTACCCTCCCAGGACTACTTCTACTGCGCATGTGGTCTGTCCAAGAACCAGCCCTTCTGTGATGGATCCCACAAGGGAACCGGCATCTCCCCCATCAAGTTCAAGGTGGACGAAGCCAAGAAATACTGGCTCTGTGGATGCAAACAGACTGGAGCTGCTCCCTTCTGTGACGGTACACACAACAAGGAGAAGGGTCTCAAGAAGTACAATGAGTTCCTGCTCAAGAAGAATGGCGAGCTTCAAGCGCAGCTGGCTGATGCGGCCAAGGCCAAGCCATCGCGCGCCATTGTGAATGAGTTTAGCATTGTGGGTCTGTCTCTCGGTGTTGTTGTTGGAGGTGAGCACTTTGTTGTTGGTGTAGTTCTCGCTTGTCTTTTTCTGACTGTTCCCTTCGTTGCAGCGTTCATTGCGTCAAAGTACTTCCGCAACTGAGTCCTGTCCCTGCGCTCCTCCCTAAAGACGCTTCTTATTTCTGCAGAGTTGACTGATGTAGTTTATATAAAATGAATCACCCCCGTTCCGAGCCTTGATAAAAAAAACTCATTTTTCCCAACCATAAAAAAAAAAAAACAATCAACCTTCTCCTGATCAACCCGCAAAGAAAAGAATGCAGATTCAACGTGTTCTCCGATCCATCGCATCCACCGGACTTCGCGCCGCCGCTTCCCCCCGCACCGCCGGTGCTCTCGGTGCGCGTATCCCTCGCGCAGCTTACTCCTCTGCATTCCCCGCTGTTCCGCAGTTGGGGCGCTTCCAAGTTCCCGCAGTGGACAACGAGCCCATGGTGAGGCACTGCCCTTTCTGAGAAACGATAGATGCTAACACAGCAAGTCGTAACCGTCTAGTACAACTATGCTCCCGGCAGTCCCGAGCGTCGCAAGCTTCAAGATGCTCTTGTCGAGATGAGATCGCAGATGCCTTTCGAAGTTCCGTGCATTGTCAATGGCGAGAAGGTGAAGCACCTGAAAATTCTTCTTTGAGTTCTTGGTTTTCTCGCTGGCTGGGTGATTGCTTTGCTGACGGTTGCTTTTGCCATCCTCAAGATTTTCACGAAGGACACGCTGAACCAGCCACTTCCATTTGACCACAAAACAACCCTTGCCAGCTTCCACAACGCCGACAAGAACTTGGTTGAAAAGGTGAAAAAAAAGCAAGCACGCGCATGCGTTCAAGGGCTAACCGCAACCAACGATACAATCCATATTTGTGCAGGCGATTGAAGGTGCATTGAAGGCAAAGCCAGCATGGGAAGCAATGCCATACAACGATCGTGCGGCAATCTTTTTGAAGGCTGCTGACCTTTTGGCGCACAAATACCGTTACAAAGTTATGGCGGCGACGATGCTGGGACAGGGAAAGAATGCATGGCAAGCTGAAATTGATGCTGCTGCGGAATTGGCGGATTTCTGGCGCTTCAACACGCAATACGCAACGGGTTGGCTTTTTTTTTTTTTTGTTCTTCTGATTCTTTTTCTGGTTTTGGGTGATGTTGACGAAATCTCCCCTTCCAGACATTTACTCGCAGCAGCCAACTAAAAACGCGCCTCTTACATGGAACCGCATGGAGTACCGCGCATTGGAAGGTTTCGTCGTGGCATACTCACCATTCAACTTCACCGCGATTGGTGGAAACTTGGTTGGAGCTCCAGTCCTTATGGGAAATGTGTGCATCTGGAAGCCATCTCCAACCGGCTTGTACTCGAGTTACCTTGTGTACGAAATCCTGAAGGAAGCTGGGTTGCCTGATGGAGTGATTCAGTTTGTTCCAGGCGATGCTCACGTTGTAACGGATGTGAGACCATTTTTTTCTCTGTTTGATTGTATAGATGTATATGAACCGATACTGACTCTCGTTTTTGCGCGTCGTTCATTCAGGCCACATTCGAGCACCCTGAGTTTGCCGGGTTCCACTTTACTGGAAGCACGCATGTGTTTAAGCACTTGTGGCAAAGAATTGGAAACAACATCAACACGTACAAGTCGTACCCGCGAATCGTCGGAGAGACTGGTGGAAAGAACATGCACTTTTTGCACAAGAGTGCGGACGCGAAGCATGCGGCTCTACAGACTGTTCGAAGTGCGTTTGAGTACAATGGACAAAAGTGCAGTGCGTGTTCAAGGTGAGATTCCCTCTTCTTTCGAAATGAATTTGTTCTAATATGGCATCTGTGTTTCAGAGTGTATGTTCCAGACAACTTGTGGGAGGAGTACAAAACTGAGCTCGTTGCACAAACAAAGCAAATCAAGCAGGGACCTGTTGATGGTGAGATTTTTGTTTTCGCAAATTCTGATTTTGTTGTCGTTGACATTTCCCGTTTCCAGACTTTACCAACTTTATGTCATCCGTCATCAACAAGCAATCTTTCGACAAGATTAAAGGCTACCTGTCAGACATTGCATCTGGAAAAACTCCAAACAGCAGCATCCTAGTTGGTGGAAAGTGCGACGACTCTGTTGGATACACCATCGAGCCCACCGTTGTTCTTGCCACAGACCCCAAAGCCAAGACTATGGTCGACGAACTCTTTGGTCCAGTTGTGACCGTGTACGTCTACCCTGCCGACAAGTACGAGGAGTACCTGGAAATTGCAGACAAGACGAGCGCGTACGCTTTGACTTGCGGACTGTTTGCACAGGACCGTGAGGCTGTGATTGTGGGATCCAACAAGCTGCGCAATGCTGCAGGAAACTTTTACATTAACGACAAGTCGACTGGTGCCGTTGTCGGTGAGTGAATTGGGTTCGCCGTTGTCCCTTTTTTTTTTTTTTAAACTGCCGTTTTCTCTGCAGGACAACAAGCATTTGGTGGAGGTCGTGCTTCTGGAACGAATGACAAGGCTGGATCTTCACTGTGAGTGTTGTATAGCCACTGCCACATGCATGTGGGGATTTCTAAAAGATCTACCACAGAAACTTGCTCCGTTGGGTGTCTCCACGTACAATCAAGGAGAGCTTTGTGCCCATCACTGGAGTTCAGTACCCATCCAACTTGAAGGAGTGAAAACCGTAGAAAAAGAGCGGGCGGACTTCAGTCATCAGGGGAGCGTAAGAAATAAAGCTCATACAAATGAACGGATTTTACGATAAATAAAAAAAAAGAGATTTGAATTGAACAAATCCGACACCCTCACTATTCAATGAAGTGCAAGATCGTTGCCCGAGCGGCCTACGATTACGAGGCGCGAACGGACGAAGAGATTACAATGCGCGAAGGCACAGTGCTGCTCGTTTTGGACGACTCGGACCCTGACTGGTGGCAGTGCAAGGAACACGTGTCGGGTGACGCTTTCCAGGACGGTGGCCAAGGACTGGCCCCTGTGATCTATCTCGAAGAGGTAAGAGCCGCTGTTTTTCGCAGAAACGGAAGGTTCATGGGAATCGGTTGAACTGACTTCCTGCTCTCAAACTATATTCAAAACCCCACTCACCAGATGGAACCCATCCTTGTTGCCACGACACTCTATGATTATGACGCTCGTACTGACGAAGAGATTTCATTTGCGGAGGGTGTCACGGCACTTGTGTACGAAAACAGTGATCCTGATTGGTGGTTTGTGCGCATTGATAAGGACGCGGGACTTGTCCCGGCAACGTATCTGGTGCGTGTTTTTTATTAACCTGATTCCTGTTGAACTTGCTGTTGTATTTGAGGAGGATGCGTTGGGTTGTTTTTGGTGCTTCGAACAAGCGGTGGCGGGAGTGTGTCTTGCGGATTATTTTATTTTCACGGTTGTTTATGAATTTGCCTGTCGCATGAACTTGGAAAGGGGGTGTTTTGGAAGGGGGTTGTTTCGAAGCTGATATCCAAGGATCCACTCCCGTCTCCCCCTCTGTCCATTTTTATTTTGTCTGTTTGGTTGCTCATTGTTTGGGGGACATTTTTTTAACCAGGAAGCGTCATCTGGCTCCGACAATGCGCGACCACCCGCTGCGATTGCGTCCGTTTCCGCCGTTTCTGCTGGTGGCGATGCGCTCGACCAAAGAAACTTGCTTCTCAACACGTTGGACATGTTTGGTGTGCAAAAAACGACGGCAAACAAGGTCGAGAAGGAGAAGGCACCACCTGATGTGAAGCTGATTTCAGTTTTTGTAAGTGTTTTTATTATCCAATAAGTCTTTGAGCGATGGTTCTTTTTTTTTTTCGCGGCCTTGACATTTGTTTCTATTTTTGGACTTAGGAACTGGACAAGAAAAAGAAAAAGGAAAAAACCGAATGCGTGATTGGTATTGGAAACGATTACGTGATTTATCTGTGCGAACCCATCTTTAGTGTGAGTTCGCGTTTGGCGTTCATTCTCCCTGTTTTGATCTCACCAAATGCACGAAAAATAAAAACAACAAAACAGAACGTGCTCGAAAAATGGGACTACAAGCAGCTGTCCAAGTTCCATGAAAAGAAGGGGAAAAAAGTGACGTTAGAATTTGGAAACGATGTTCGCGAATACGAGGGTGAAAAGGAAAATCTCGAGAAGCTTATGAAACGGTTGGAGGAAGTCAAGACTTTGGTAAGGGGCAAAATCAGCCTTTTCAACTTCTTTTTCTGTCTGACATTCTGCGCTTGCAGAGCAAAGTTTCAGGTCCAATTCTCACAGGTCCACCTCCCAACATGGGACCTCCAGAGGGATCCCTTAAATTCCTTCCAGCAGCACACGACTCACCTCCACCCGCCCCCGTCTTCAATGCACCACCTCCAACCGTGATACCCGCCGCGCAAACCAGTCCACGCGCGACTGCGAGCAACAAAACTGCCATTGCATTATACGACTACGAAGCCACGAATGAGGAGGAACTGACGATTCGTGAAGATGATGAGTTGATTGTTTTGGACTCTTCAGATGACGACTGGTGGAGTGTTCGACTTGCGAATGGACGAGGTGAAGGACTGGTTCCTAAAACTTATGTTGAGGTGAGTGTGTCGGAGCAATGCTCGGAAGTTGAGATGATTTTTGGGATACTGACCAATCTTCCAGCTTAAATCGGGTGGTTCCACTGCCACCGCTCCGGCTCGCGCAAGCACTGGGAACGATAACCGTCGCCAGCAGCAAGAAGAAGAGCAGCGCAGGAGACAAGAGCAGCTAGAACGTCAGCAGCGCGAAGCACAGGAACGTCAACTTCGCGAAGCCGCCGAACGCCGCCAGCAAGAAGCAGATCGCCGCCGGCAGGAAGATCTGGCAAGGCAGTCGCGCATGGATGAAGAGAGGAGAAGGCACGAGGCTGAAGCCCAAAAGGCTCCTGTTTTGATGGCGCGACCTCCCGCGCAAAATGCTGCGGCCCAGAAAAGAAGCGAACCTTCTACTCAAATTTCGATTCCGTCCGCTGTTCCTCGTTTACCAGGTTTGTGTGGTTTGGTTTTAACTTCAGAGTTTTTTTTTGAACATGTGTGGATTTTATAAATAGAGCGCCCCGTCGAGCGTCCTTCTGCTCCAGTTTCAAAGCCTGCTGAAGAAAAGAAGGCTCAAACTGACAGTGAGTTCCCGTGTGGCCTTTTTTTGAAAATCACATCCCAATCCTTGTTCCACCATAATTAGAACCAAATGCTGCTCGCATTCGCAAATGGGTTGACAAGTCCGGAGGGTTTACGGTGGAAGCTGAGTTTCTCGGTATCCAAGATAACAAAGTTCAGCTTCACAAAGTGAATGGAGTCAAAATTGCGGTACCGCTGGAAAAGTTGGCCGCATCCGAGCTAGAACATATCCGAACGATTCCTGGCTACGAGCACTTGAACGCCCCAGCACCCGTTGCCAGCGTTGGGATCCCAACACCGGGAGCGGCACGTGCGAGACCTGGCGCCACGCTCCTCCCTGCGAGTTCATACATGTACAATGGATTCGACTGGCGCGATTGGTTGCTCCGAGCGGGAATTGCCAGCAGTGATGCGTCTGAATATGCGCTTGCGTTTGTTCGCGAGAAATTGGACAAGAGTGTTTTGGATGGTGTTGATCGAGATGTTTTAAAGGCGCTAGGGATCAGCGAGGGTGATATTATTCGCATTAGAAAGTTTGCCAACACGGGGGTTGGAAGCGGAGGAGGCAATGCCGTTGCGAATCGAACAAAGGATATGTCGTCGAGTGACGTGAGGCTTTTTTGTTTATGGATCGTTTTTCGATTATGGGTTCAAGCCGAGTTGATATTTGTTCAATTTTACAGAAAATCGATCAAATGCTAGCGGATGAGCAATATGCGCGTCAATTGCAAGAGCAAGAACTTCACGGAACTACTGGAACTACCAGCGCACTTCTGAAAGGAAACCGTGGGCGACCAACGGGTGCTGGAATTAATTCTCAATCAATTTTAGCGGCATCGCAGCTTCTTGCCAACGAAAAAAACCGCGGTTACGGAAGCGCGCAAACAAGCCCGGCTCAGTCCAATGTGAATCCATGGGCGGGACAGAATGGAAGCAGCAGCAGCGGATTTTCGAGTCAGAACGGCAACAATAACAACAGAAACACGAGTCAAACATCGTCGAAGCCAGTCTCGCCGCAAATGAACAACAACGCGGGCGTGCAAAGCGCGCTTCTTCAGCAGCAAAAGGCACAGAATGCGCTTCTTTCGCAGCAGCAGCAGCTTTTGACGGCGCAGCAGCAACAAGCATTGAGTGCGCAGAAGCAGGCGGAGGCAGCGGCGTTGCAACTGCAGCAGCAACGCGCGCTTGCGGAGCAGCAGACGCAACTGGCAGCGCGCAAAGCCGCTGAGCTGGAGCAACAAAAACGGCAGCTCGAACTTGCACGTGTGGAAGCTGAGAAGAGTGCACAGCTGAAAGTTATGCGCGATGAAACGGCGCGTTTGGAAGCGCAATTGGCCGAGCAGAAGCGCTTGGCGGCTCTGAGACCCATGCAACCACCTTTGATTCCTACGCCACAAGGGGGACCTGCGACGTCGTTTGTTCCGGTCGGTGGAGTGGCTCGTGGTGGTGGTGAGCTTTTTTTGTTTTTATCCAAGTTTCCTGTTTATTGAAAATCATCTCTTCTGAACGCAGGTCCTGGAATGATGGCTCCTGGATTCATGAGTTCAGGACCTGGAGGAATGATGCCTGGTCAGATGGGAATGATGTCAAATCAACAAGGCATGCCCGGAATGATGAACGGATTGCAATCACAGCCCATGATGATGCAGGCACAGCAACCACAACAAGCAGTTAATCCTTCAGATCGATATGCGGCCTTGAAAGGATTGGATCCTCTTTCGAGTAGTTCCGTCTTTTCAAGTGCTGGCAGCAGTAACACTGGGAGTGCGTTTGGTGGTCAACCACAGCAAAGTGCCATGAACATGCAAGGATTTGGTAGCCAAATGGGAATGATGGGAGGAGGTATGCAGCAACAGCAACAGCTTCAGATGCAGCAACAACAGCAGGGAATGATGGGTGGGATGGGCCAGCAACAACCAAACATGATGATGGGAATGGGGGGTCAACAGCAGCCTGGTATGATGGGAGGCTTCCAAAGTATGCCCATGCAGCCAAACATGAACGGCGGGGGGATGCCAATGAACAACGGCGCGTTCAACACAAATGCGGGCGGGATGATGCCAGGAGCCAATTTGACGCCTCAGCAGCTGATGTATTTGCAGCAGCAACAGCAACAGCAGCAGCAGTTTGGACGATAGATGTTTTTAACAGAAAATACAGTCATGTTATTATTTTTCGCTGACTGATTTGAGGTTTGAGAAAAACTGGTCAAGACATGTGTGATAGGAGGAGGATAAGAAGACGTGAGACAGGCAGTCAGATTGAAAACTATATTATTCGAATCGTCCACGAACACGCCCAGCAGCCTGCCAAGAAATACCCCCGCTCAAGCATCCCTCACCCACAACCGGAGCCCTATCTCAAGCCACACGCTATAAGCATTGCAGCGAGATAAGGATGGGGCGCGAGCAAGGCATGCAAGCAGGGGAGTTTCCGGCAGTGACTGCATGGATTGTTTGTCACGCCGTGTGTTTCATCATCATGTGCCAATACAATCTCAGTCAAGGACATGAAAAAGTGTCGCAAAGAGGGAGGGGCAGACATGTGGTCTGACATGGGGATGAGGCTGGACTGTGGATGGGCACGGTGCAGACAGACCGTCAGAAGAGGGCGGGAGAGGATGTAACAAGAGGGAAGAGAGGGGGTGTGCATACATGGCATGCTAGACGCCATTGAATGCTGAAATCAATCGCGCGTGTTTAACGCTGTCATAATTGGCTAAGTTGTTTGGTCCTCATTCTCGGTTTTTGGGGCCGAGTCAGAGCGCCTTGCATGCCTTGCATAGTGACCGCCAATCTGCGCTTGCCCGCCTCTCCTGTCACTCTTCCTAACCCATGGCACGGTCGTCTCTGTATGCGGTCCATATTAGACCACGTCCGACAACTCCATTTTCGCGACACTTTTATTCAAACACACCACCAATACATATTACTTTATATTTTACCAACTTGCGCACACATGCAGCACCATCTGACCAGCCAATCACTCCTAACCACTCCCAGACACTGCATTCAGTTGCTTCATCAACAATATTCGCTCTGCCCCCAACTTTACATTGCCCGCAAAATTAACAGCAGCACCGTCATACTCCCCAGCAACAAGGATATCCATGGGTGTTTGCCCTTGCGCATCCGCTTGAGTCGGATTCATGCCCTCTTGAATAAATACTCCAATGGCCGCTGTGATACTGCTTGCTTTGATTAGTTGCTTCTCACTTGCGGCCTTTAACCAAAACCGAATGGCACCATGAATTGCGTTGCGTCCAGACTTGTCCATATCAGTGCTAAACAGGTTGCACTTGTATTCCCTTAGCGTGCTGCTGATCAAAGACTGGTGGTGCATCTTGCCCTGAACCAATCCAGCACAAGAATCCATCAAAAAGGACAGTGCCAAAGGCGTCAGAGGGAGCCCATTCACAGCATCCCTCTGTTGGATGGAGAGAGGTGAAATAAACATTTCTCCAGCAAGTTTGCACAGTTCTACTTGCTCTTTGGATGCCACTCGCCCAGGAATCCGAAGCTTGGAAGTCCAAGCGAACCCGTGGATCGGTAAGTTCCCTTTCCAATTCGCACACATCATCGAAACTCGTTCATAGTCCGTCAATTGCGCCAGGCAGTTTCGAGCATCTAGCAAATCCAGTTGCTCCGCCGAAGCAACAAGGGTAGAAACATGCTTCTGCATCAACGCGCCATCAATAATCGAACCAAATTCCTTGCTTGCATTTTCAGTGTTTTCGGCTTGATTCTCCATCACTTGAATAATTTCGCTGAATTCTGAATCTGTCCCAACAGAAGCCTCTCGCTTGACAGCACTCGTAGCAGAATCTATCTGCGCAACGGGGGTTTTCACTTGCGATCCAATTTTGATGGTATTAAGCGGCAGAAATCGAATCCTTGCTGTCGGAGGAGTATTCACTGGCTCAGATTTAACTGCAACTGTCGCCGTTTCTGTTTTTCGCCGCGCACCGAGCTCCCTCAACGCAGCGATGAGCGCCTTCATTTCAACCAACCTTGTCCCTCCATTGGAGTTGCTTGCATGTGAAGGGAGACTCAAGTGGGCATAAATCAAATCCAGCGGCGTACATCTGTTCCTATCGACCAAATTCAGATCCACGCCGTTTGCAACAAACCATTGCACACACTCCTTTAGCGCCGCAGTCTGGCGAGGAAAAAAACAAGGCACGTCTTGCCTGCGCGCATTGAATTCTGTCATCTCTTTGATCCACAAATTCACTGCCCCATGAATCGCATTCCACCCTGTAGCACTGTCCACCCCTCCTATGCGGCATCCATTCCGCTGGAGCATTTGTGTTATCACACTCTGCCCCGCCATATCCCCATCCAACAATTTATCCTTCAAAATCGAGAGTGCCAGTGGTGTCAAGCCGCAATGATTCATGGCTCCTCGATCAGCGTCAGAGAGACCTCGCGTGACGAGCGAGCAGAGAGACCGTTGGTTCGCTCGGGATCGTTTTCCATCACGTCCAAACACGCGTTTCCACGTGGCGTCTTCAGTTGCTCGAGGGGTGTCTCCTTGCTCAGGTAGTGCTTCGAATCGGTCAGAGTAGAATGCAACGCAATGCAGGATCGTGAATCCGTCCAAGCTGTCCTTAAATGTGCACAACTGCCGGCGCTCCGGTGGAGAATACTGTTGCAACGCGCTGACAAATTTCAACAGTTTGCGGGAAACAAGGTACGCGCGCAATTCAGAATGTGCCTGTGCCGTGGTCATGCATTCAGAAGCATCGGTTCTTTCGTCATTCAGTTTGTCCTCATCGCTTGCAAAGTCCCATTCATCTTCCGGGTCAATGTTTGGGCTTTCAAGCGGATTTAAGGGTTCCGGTGTGTCCCGAGCGGATTTTTGAGTCAGCTTCCATGTTTGAGGGAGCTTGTCTGTGGGCTGAAGAGGGATGGCCATGGGCTCAGCTGAATTTCGCTCCTTGATGCTAATGTTGTTGATCCGCGGCGGGACTTGAATAGAAATCTTTTTTGTGGCAGTTGGTGGTTTATGAGGCAAGAATGGAGAAACACTCGTGGATGGTGTCCGAGGTAATCCCCAATTTTTCCGTAAAGAGTCGGTTAACTGGCTGGCTCGTTGCGTGCCAGATTCGTTTGCCGAAGTTGCAGTTTTCTTTGGTTTTTGTGGCACTTCTTTTGCTGAAGAGACTGCAGACGGTGGCATCAGTGCACTCACGATGGTTTCCATTTCACTGGCCAGCGAATTTTCCGGTTTTTGTTTTTTTGGAAACTTTGGGAGAGTTGTGGTCTCATCTAATCCTTTGCGCTTTTCTCCTGTTGATAACAAACTGGCACCGTCGGAGTATCTTTCAAACCCGTTTTTCAACTCGGTCGAAGCTGTCAAGTTCACAAAAAAACGAACTCATTCAAATAACCGGAAGCACGTTGTAATGTTGCTCACCAGTTCCATTTTGCCCAGACGCGAAATGAACGCCGGGAATGCTCTTTAACATTTCCAACACGTTTGTCTCCGTCGAAACCGCTTTGACACTGTACCGACCCTTTCCAGAAAAGCCCCGGTTCATTTCCTCCGTCGAAAGCATATCTAGGTCCCTCCTAAGTTCTTCAGCACACCTGTCCAATTTTTCTGCCATTTGTAGATTTCCTATACGCCGCACATCTCGCGCGCGTGCAGTTAAATAGTCTAACGCAGTACAGCCATCCGCGCCTTTTTGATTCACATTCAATGATTTCTCAACAGCAAGGCCACTTGCAAACATGACCGCCTTGAACGCCAAAAGTGCATGTTCGATCGTCAAACCAATATTCGGAACATGCACGGAAGCGCTGGCATCCCCCAGTGAAGCAAAAACATGTGCCAAATCATGCAGCACTGTACAACCACCACCACCACCACCTCCACCACCGACATCTCCGCCGGCGCAACTGGTTACTCGATGATCTGGGCTGCCAAGATTGAATCCGAGTTCGAGTGGACTTAAAGTCAGAAACTGATCCTTGTCATTCCCTGCGAATATGCTGCCCCCGTTCAAATGGCGAGCCTCGGTTGTGCATGGTTTTGCGAAATGTGTTACGCGTATGAGAATGTACTGCAAGCTTGGCGTGATGCCGAATATGTTCTTTGCGGCCCGCATGCGCGGTAAGGCTGATTTCATGTGCTGGTGGATTTTGTTGGTGGTTGGAGTGGACTTGCGCAACGCCGCCAGCCATAAATGAAGAGGTGAGTTTTTAAAAGAATTCTGGGCAGTAATGTCTGCGCCTGCAATAGTGATCGGTCAAAGGTGAAAAGCCGTCAGTGCAAAAGCCCCATTTCAAGTCCCAAAAAAAAAAAAAAAACAGTTTCCAACCATGGTCCAACAGAAACAATACCAACTCCCAGTCGAGTTTCTGTATAGCAACATGGAGAAAGGTTCCAACCAGCGCACCCGTGTTGTTATCAACGATGGCCATATTTACATCGAAAGCGGCCTCGATATGCCGCGGAGGTTGAGGCAAGATGCCATCTACTTGGAAATTCTGCCTCTCAAACATGTAAGCAATCCGTGACACTGGTACTTTCAACGCACGCATCAACAATGGCAAATCGCAAACCGCTTCAAGAAACAACCGCCTCGTTTGCTCATTCCGCGTCAACCAAAACCGAACAAGATCCTCCAACCGTGCGTCAAGGTAGCATGCATGTTGTGCTAGTCCGTCAGAATTCTTGCTCGGCCATTTAAAACAGTTTCTGAGTTCCTGATTCAACTTGGAAACCCGGTGCCGCACGTACGCGTCTCGACATGTTGCTCCAATCGACATCAGATGCATTGCGCTCTCATCGGCATGTAGACAGAGCGCCAGTTCCAATGCATTCAGCGCGAATTTTTGCTTTGTGCCGCTCATGTCGCGAAGTTTGATGGTTTTCGAGGGATCCAGTTTACACGACTTTATCAGGAACCGCACCACCTCAACATCATGCAACGAGAGGTGCAAAAGACTGCATCCATAAATAAAGAGGTCAATTTTACTCGCAGCAACAAGCTTCTCGGTGGGAGATTCGAGCAAGACAAGCACAGATTCAGTGCTTGGCAAATATTTTTTGACGCGGTCCGAGTTTTTCGACAATGTTTTTGAATTTGTTTTCGGCTCATCGTACCAGTACCAACTTGCCAAATGGCTACAGTCGACGATTGGCTTTCCGTTGGTCCATTTCCAGTCACGAAAAACGTGCGCGTAGCTCGCAGAGTTGCTCGAATGACAGCATTTTGCGAGAATGTGTTTTGGAATGTGCATTGAATCCGCATCGACAGGCAGCTTCCTGTACCAGTCAAACAACAGTTTGTTTCGGTTGAGAAGAATAGAAACCAGCGGCAACATCCGGTTCTTGTTGCGATGGAATGCAAGCTGAGGGTATCCAGCACGAAACATGTCCAACACGGGGTATAACTTGGACGCAATGTCCATATTTTCAAGTTCGAATGGAACACGAGCCAAGAGTCCGAAAAAGGAATCCTTCTCCAACTCGTCAGAAGAAGCCCATAGTTGTGGTTTCTTTTTCGAAGCAGTTTGAAACTTGGAAATCACAAAGTCAAGCTGGTACGACCACTCATAATGTGCAATGTGGAACGCGAGTGATGGTAAAATTGATGCATCACACAACGCACCCATTTTGATAAGCTCGACAGCAGCATCGAGCGCATTAAATATGAGTGCTAGATTCAACGGCGTAAGCGCGCCGATACCTCGATATCCCAGGATGATTGACTCGCTGCTCAGCGTTGCATAGTAATCCTGACTGATGGGCCTGATTACCGGCAGAGGGACGCGTTCTTCGGGCTGCGTGAGGATTATGGGGCGGTTTGCATATATTTGCATGTGAAGCGGGTCCTTGCAGATGGTGGCTGCCTTGTGTGGCAGAGCAAACAGGAGATGAGCGATAGAAACCACCAGTTCATACCCTTCGAGATGACCAGCATCTGTGTCGAGGAGTACTTCACGGGATGGATGAGATGAGTTTGAATGTTTCAGCACTGGATGCAAGGTGTCTGAATTGGAGGCAGGGTCATGGACACGCTTCATGGCCACAAAGGATGACCACTTTGGGAAGCAGCGAGGCTGCGTCTGCGAAGTAACAATACGAATGAATGCCGCGAATGGGACAGCCATTACTTCATTCAGCGATTCAAGGGTTCGGTATGGCGTTATGGCAGCGAGGGTGGTTGCGTCAAGATGCTGTGTGGTCGCTGGCTTTGACTTATGCGAAGCAGCGGATGATTGATATGAAGCCGGTGGGCCTGGGTGTTCCTCGCCGCCTTCGTCGTCCTCAATCTCGATCACACTCTGTGCTCGGGGGGGGGGGGGGGGGGGGGTTCTTTAACCTCAGTCTCTGCTGACAAGTCGCTTTCAAGCACACTCACATTTCGTCGAAACAGTTGGGTCTGGCGCCGTCCCAGCTGCCGCGTTAGAATTATGACATGGTCTTCCACCGAGTCGCCCATCATTTCTTTGGATTGGGTTTACCAAAAGCATAACAGCTCTGCAAAGTAAAGTAAGTTGTGAATAAACATGCGTTAAATAAATGAAGAAGGGGAGATTCGACGACCGTCTTCAGAAGCGTCTGCGCGGGCTCAAGTAAGGGGTGATCCTCCGAACAACAACCCCTTACCTAATCTAACATCTTGGTGAATATAACACCCCACAGGACCGCAAATGTGAAGCCTCGCGAGTTTTCGCTCAAATCAAGAGTGAGGCTGAAGGAACCCACATCATCCACAGGTGCTTATGAGGGTCATCGGTCTTCCCTTTACTCTGGCTCGAGTGTTGTTTTAATGCTTGCTGACTGACACGCATGATTCGCAAAAAGAACAAACAAAGTCCGAAACCAAAGAACGGACCGATACCCTCATCCGGTCTGTTCCCACCTCTTCATCGACAACCGCCGCTGAATCAAACGCGCCGTCTGTCTCACCGCCCACCACCAAAACCGAAGCAGCAGCAACCGTATCCCATCCAGCATTGCAACCCATTCGCAGATCAAAGCGCAAAAAGAAGTTTGACGTACTCTTCGAAATAACAAACAAGGAAAACGAGGACAGCGTTTCTCAATCGAATGCAATCTCGGCAGATGTTGCCCCTGACAACAGCAGCAGTAGCAGCAACAACAACAACAAAAACAATAACAACAGCGGTGCTGCGTTCTTCAAAACAAAGAAAGTGAGAGCAAGAACAACAGTAGTTGCGGTGACTGATTCTCTGAATGACCTTGGTTTGCCTGTGGCGGCATCTCGGGAATCTGAGGTGGCTCAAGAATCTGAAACCAAGGTTTCTCGCGTGTATGGAGATACTCTGTCCGTAGCATGCGGCGATTACAAAGTGGACGCAATCAGCGTGGACGAATTCGTAGACAAAATACGGGTGGCGGTGGAGAGAGGCGCGCTGGATGAATTGAAGCAGCGCATCCTTGACAGCCTTTTTCAG
>QEAP01000085.1:0-10991 GCA_006535975.1 Chytriomyces confervae
AAAAGACAAGTAGGCAGTTGGTTGTGCAACTCCTGGTGATCCCAGTTGGAAAGATTGCACTCAGGGACACTGCAGATTTGTGGTGCTGGGGATATGGGACCTTTGCGACGCACTTGCCTGCAGCGTTGGACAGGACGCCCCCCCTCCCCTCCTTCTCACCTTCTCTTTCCTCGGCTCTCCTTTGTTGGAGACCCTGGGAAAACAGAAGTCGAGAAACTTTCCAAACTACATCAAATGAACTTGTCTACCCAGAATGTTGTTGAATTCTTCTCTGCTTTCAACTACCACCCCGTCACGCGTTTCTCGCTGTCAACAACTAATTTCTCCCCGTCAACAACTAATATGCCAATTTAACTACTGTTTTATTCACGAAATCACACTCTAATCCACCGATTCAAGACTGTCGGTACACAAAGCATATTCTTTCATCGTCATCGTTGGTTTCCTTGTGCCAACCATGTTTGAGAAACTCGGTTAATCCGCGAGTTATTAGAGGGAAGGAGTCTGAGAATATGGATTGCTCTGAAGTTCGATTCAACGGTTTCGCTCAAAACTCCAAGAATTAGGGATCTTTAACCGTTTGCACAATGCTCTAGTTCGGACTACGATTAGCCCGCGCTTTTCTCTCGCATCCTGTTTCGAAACCGTGCTTTGGTTCGCGATAGAATTTTTTCATCCTCGCTGGATCCATTCGTGCTCGATCGATGTTTGGCGTGCTTTATTGTTATTGATCAAAGATTCTGCTGATTTTTTCGAAAACGGTTTGTCTCAGCATCACTCGAATATGCACTAATTTTCCGCCTGCATGACACAGTCGCAAGGTGAGGGGACTTTCAATCAACCGTCAACGGTTTCGATTGCCGCATCCTATTATCGCTTGATTTTCGTTTGTTCGACTGGAAATCAATCTTGATTTGATTGAAGGGGGACGTCAAGCTGAGTAATTCCGCACTGGGAAAGATGCGAGTTGCTGACGGGTTGTTGATTCTGGTGTTGGAAAGAACGCGGATTTCGGGAATATTGCGGATATTGATAATGGGCACGACGGAAAGAGGTTGGCGTGCACCGAGGGCCTGGAGTATGTCAGACCTTAAATGTAAATGCAGCAATGAATGATTATTTGCGAGCATTGGGCGTTGATGCGTTGATGCGTTGATGCGAAACACGTACGATTGTTTGAGGATGGCAGTTGAAAGAGTGGTGAAGTCAGTGCACATTTGTTGCACGGCCAAAGTGCCGATGGAGTCTGAATATGTAAGTATATATACTTACGGAGCCCTTGATTGGTACATGTTTGGCATTGCATAGATTTGAGAGGGAACACTGTAACCCAATCAAACACTCACAACAAGTACTTTTGGATCACCGCAGCCATTGCGTTTCGGCGCACAATAATTGAAGCAATGCTGCTGTCTCGCTGAAAGCGCCAGAAGTCGGGTTGCTCGCGAACATGCAAAGGACATGTGGGACCTTCAAGAAAGCCTCGCCTCTTATGCTGCCATATTCGCTGCCTCTGTCGATTTCGACGTCGATGTGACTGTTGCCGTGCGTCTTGAAGTTGCCGTTGGCATTGACTAGTGCAGCATTGTTTTTCACATTGAACACGGCTGCCCCAGAAAACTCCCCAAACCTCAGAACGCAGAACCATCATAGAGCCATTCAAACAAACGCAAGCATAGAAAAACCGATTAAGTGCTCACGAGGGTGTTTTACATGCTTGTACGCCCTGGATATCGCCTCGTTGATTCGTCGTCACACAGTGAGATGTTTCTGATCCCCACGACAGTACAATATTCGACCCCTGATCGTGGTTTGCGCGTTAAAACAGAACGTAAATCTTGGCTGTATGTCGCAAACACTGGGAGCCTTGAAGCTGTGTTTTTTTTTTCAACTTGGTTCAACAGGAAATATCCAATGTCGACGCTGACCACATCCTCGGACTGCGCGATTCTCTCAGCCTGGCTGCCGACGGTGTACTCAGCCAACTGCTGCAACATCCCCACAAACTGTACAAGCGCTGGAGCCGTTGTTCGAATGTGACGATCTCATACCACATACCCCTGTCACTATTGAATCCCGTTCTGACCGCATACAACCAGTGACATCTCGGAACTTGCTATTAATGGACCAATACCGACTGAACTCGGCCAGCTTACCAGCCTTACTGTCCTGTTTGTGTCTCGTATGTGATGAATTCATCAAGCATTGATCAACTCCTCCAGGGCTCTCGATAACACGCAGTTGACGGGAACGATTCCGACTGAACTTGGCCGCCTTACCAGCCTTGCATTCTTGTTAGTATATTGCATCTGACATGTCTTTGGTACTCACTGAATCAACCAGGAATCTTGCTGATAACAAGCTGGCTGGACCCATTCCAACTCAACTCGGCCAGCTTACCAGCCTCAATGTCCTGTTAGTGTCATCCTTTTGATGATTACTCCAAGTATTGACATAGTTTATCAGGGCTGTCCTCAGAAACAATTTGACAGGAACGATTCCAACTGAACTCAGCCGTCTTGCCAGTCTGACTCAGTTGTTGGTGTCGCATTTTTTCATGAATTTGTTAAGTATTGACCAAATCATCCAGGCTCTTGTACAGGAACCAGTTGACAGGAGCAATTCCAACGGACCTTGGTCGTATTTCCCGTCTTTCTTACCTGTAATAGTTTTATATCCACTGTATGCATCAAACTATAACCAAACCAACTAGGGATCTCGATCAAAACCAGTTGACAGGAATCATTCCGACTGAGCTTGGCCGCCTTACCAGTCTCATAGTCTTGTTTGTGTATTGCATCTGACCTGTGTTTGGCACTGACCATATCAACCAGGAATCTCTTTGGAAACCAATTGAGAGGAACAACGCCAACTGAGCTTGGTCGCCTTACCAGTCTGACTCAGTTGTTGGTGTCTTCCGTCTGATGATTCATTAAGGGTAACCAAACTATCCAGGGCTCTCGAACAAAACCAGCTGACGGGGACAATTCCAACTGAACTCACCCACCTTACCAGTTTGATTTGGCTGTTGGTGTCTTGCTTCTGCTTTGTTCTCAAGTATTAACGAAATCAACCAGGTCTCACTTTCAAAACCAGTTGACAGGAACCATTCCAACTGGACTCGGCCAGCTTACCCATCTCACTCACATGTTGGTGTCTCACATCTGCTATGTACATCAAGTAGTAACACAATCAACCAGGGATCTCAGTGACAACCAGCTGATAGGAACAATTCCATCTGAACTCGGCCTGATTACCAGTCTAGAAGAATTGTTGGTGTCTTTTTATTTGCTGAAGTTGCCGAATTCCAATCCGTTTCTTCAAAGATATTTGCATAGAAATGGCCTGAGCGGAAGAATTCCTTGTGAATTTACCAACTTGAAATCTTTATCCGTCGCGTGAGTTCTTGTTGCGTTGGTGAGAACTGTTCATGTGTTAACACCACATCAAGTAACTTCACAGGAAACCCCATGGAGTCAACCAACTTCAATTCTAATGAGCTGTCTCAGGTGACTTGCTACTCTGTTTTTAGGTTCTATCCACAGCATCAGGTTGACCATCCTTTTCATTAGTCTTGTAAAACAGCCATGTTCCAAACTATCTCGCTCCAAACCGCCACTCTTTCTGCTGTTTCTCATCCCACCGCCACAAACCCAACCAATCCAGATCCAAATGTCATCAGTGGTTCGGATGTTCAGCCGCAAAGCAGCGCCCCCATAATTGGGGGAGTCGTGGGAGCAGCTGTCCTTGTTTGCATTGCAGTGGTGTTGGCCATCTGGTTCCGCCGAAAACGCGCTGATAGTAAATCTGGTTCTGAAAGGGGCCCTATGGAGACAAGGTTAGATGCGCTTCGTTTCTGCTATGTTTTTCGAAAGGTTGAATCATTGCACTTGACAGCGGCGATTTTGTTGTTAAGGCGTTCAACATTCTCCCAACGTCTAGCTCCCGTCCACCATCTGCCAACATGCTCGAAGCGGGAAAGAAAACAGCAGTCTTTGAAGGACAGGGCGATTTCCTTGTTGCGAGCCAAGTTTCACCACCGCCTGAACAAGTTACTCTCTTTGATGATATCGAGGTTCAACCACCTGTTCGAAATCAAGATCGCAAGATCGAAAGCCTGTCCAGTTTGAAAAATTCCATGCCTGACCATGGCGCATTTATCTCGCGAAATTCCTTGACTGCTGTCAATGAAAATCAAATGCTGGACCATCCATTTCCGATGCTATCGAATAGCCAGACAGGGCAACTGTCAGTTGTCGACTTTACGCCATCAAGTCAGAGCCGCGGAGGATCCTTCCATAGAATCGCGCTGCCGGAGGACCCTAAAGACTGGACGAAAGGCGAAACTGCGCAATGGATTTTCGAAACATTTGGCGACGCTGAGCTATCGTCGCTGGCATTAAGTAAGACGTCCTTTGAATGCATTAATTTCGGATCTAAGTGTTTTTTTAACCAGGGCACAAAATCAATGGACGCGCGTTGCTACTGATGGAAAGACAGGATCTGAAGTCTGAACTAGGGCTAGAGGCATTTGGGGAACGAATTCTTTTCGAAGAAGCGCTCGCGGAGTTGCGACGGAGAAGCGCGCAACAAAGTTCGCTTGCCACGGAAAGTCCGCCTTCGTACGAATGAACGACGATACATATATTTTTTTTTATTTTTATTGAATTCGAGCTGCGAAACTTTTTCCTGTTCGTATCCATCGAGCGCGCGCATTTTTTCTTTTTGGTGCTGAACAAATCGAGAGACTTTTCTTGAAAAAAAACCACGTCAAGAGCCATCATATGGACACCAACCCCGTAATGATCGCCCTGCTATACTCGCCTGTGAGCTGCCGCCGACAGTATTCCCGAGCCGCGTTTGGTTTTTCTCCTTTTGACAGCAAACGGCTGCAGTCTGCTGTCGTCGAATTCCAGGCCCTTTCAAGGAGGAGCTCATCGACTTGTCCGAACCACTGTCACTGTCAGATGCGCCACCCCTGGCTTTCTGTATTGCCTGAATTTTTCGAATCTCCCAATTGAGTCCTTGAGGCCCTGCTACAGCCGGTTTCTTTCTACCAAAAGATATCCGAACACGGGATTTCCTCACACAGAGCTGAATTACCAGAAGACCCTAATGACTGGACGAAAGACGAAACTGCGCAATGGATTCTCGAATCATTTGGCGACCCAAAGCTATCATCGCTGGCATTACGTGAGAACTCCTTTGGGGTAATTTTACAACATGTGGATCTGAGTGCCTTCAAATCAGGTCGCAAAATTAATGGACGCGCGCTGCTGATGCTGGAAAAAGACGAGCTGGAGTGTGAACTGGAAATAGAGGCACTTGGTGAACGGCTCCTGTTTCAAGAAGAGGTAGAAGAGCTGCGAAGGATCAGCGCGCAGCAAGGTGTACAGCATCATGCGCTGGATCAAGAAGATCCACCACGTTTTTCCTTGACCGCGGTCGTTTCAAGGCTTCAGATCTATTCGGCCGCTTCAAAGACTCGGAAGGACTTGCCCGTTTCATAGAAGATCCACCACCGTACACTGATTTTTCTTATTGCATTGTTTTTTGTTCCTGTTTTGTTAGCAAAATTTTGAAAGTAAGGGTATCAGAGACCACCTCATTTGAATAAACCAACAGAGACATTTCTTGACTAATCCGAAGCCACAGCTCCTTTCAGATCCACAATTTTGCTCACGAAAAGTTTATCGTGTGTGTGCACACTTTTTGTAATTTGATTTGTCTCAAAGAGAATATCAAACGAATCGTTATAACCTCTCCAACAATTTGACATACAGATACACGTTTTTATTAAGTTTCAGACCGTTAATATTTAGTTACGTTATTATACAAGGACAAAGGGGATATAGATATTGCCTTAATGCTCTTTTCCAAAATATGTTTTGTGCCCTTTCAGTCGCTCACAGCGGAGAAATCACTCAGGTCATCCACAGGATCCGCGCGTCGTCCCACAACCCGACGCGTAGGATTTCCATCTTGCCTCACGCTTTTACTTTCGTTTGGATGCTTGCCCAACGCGTGCGATTCCTGTGGACGACCACCGCGAAGAGGTCGACCTGCTGCATTTACTTGCGGGCTACTGCCAGCAGGATTCCCGCGTCGTGTCTGAGACACGGATTGTCCAGGACGCCGATCTCTAGCTTCTTCTTCTGATGAAGAATCGGAATATCTGCGAATCGCCTGCGGTTTTTCTTTCTCTTGACTGGAAACAGATTCGCTTCGTCGTCGCTGAATTCCAAGCCCTTTCATTGTAGACCTCCTTGACTTGTCAGAACCACTATCACTGTCGGACGAGACATCCTCTGATTTTCTCCCCGCGTCAGCATTTGCGTCTTCAAGAACATCGCTCGAAGTTTTCGAATCTCCCACTTGAGCTCCTTGTGCACCTCCAACCGCTGGCTTCTTTCCACCAAAGATCCATCCCAATACAGTCTTTTTCGGCGCTCCTTCCACTTCCGTCTTTGTCTCAACTTTCTCAGGCACTGAGGTTGTCGTTGACTGAGAAACACTTGTCGCTGAAGACGCAATGGACCGGCCCATACTCGGATTTTTATCACTTTCAAATTCCTTCAGCGGAGTTGGAGGCGCCACCTCAGCCACGGACGCCGCAGACCCCTGGTTCGAAGGCGTGGCACCGGCAGCTGGTTTCGACCCCCCGCCTCCCCATAAAGAACGAAAGAATCCAGTCTTTTGGGTAGGAGGTGACGGCGTTGGATTCGTTAAACTCGAGCGAGGCGATGGTTTCGGAGACAAGACGACAGGAGAAGGAGCTTTTCTAATGGGTTCTTTTGTAGCGGTGCTGTCGTCTGAATCAGGGTATTCGTTTTTAACTCGTGAAAGCTGGCTGATGCGCAGTTTTGGCGGCTTATCAGTCATGTTTGGTGAAGGCTGTGAGAGAGAAAGATGCAAACAAAGGTTCAGAAAACTGCCAACAATTTTTTTTACGAGAGTAAGTATGCTTACCGATGCGCTGGGAATCGAAATCCTCGACTCAGCCAACGAAATCAACGACGGCGTATCGACTTTCACTTCCCCTCTATTTCTTCTCGCAGAAACTTCCGAATGCACACTCATCCCACTGGGTGGCCTGCGTGTACGCGGTGATGTGACTTTACGGGTTGGCCGATCCTGATCCTCATCACTCGAATCATCCGTTTTCCGCGACCTCGACGCGTTTTTCCTTGACCCAGGTCGTTCAATCTCATTTCTTGCAGCCTGTCGTTTCAAGGATTCAGATCTATCCGGGCGCTTCAAAGACTCTGAACGGCTTGGCCTTTTCATGGACCCTGAACGACTTGGTATTTTGACTGAACTCTGGCGGCGGACTGACTTTTCATCGTCACTAGACATTAAAGAGTCCCGTCTTCTTGGAGAATGTACACGGATGGGTGGTGCATCTCTGGATGAAATGGCTTCCTTAGATGAGTTGGCTGTTGTTTTTCGGAGGATGGGTGCTCCTGCTTTCTGGGATTTAAACGTCTCTTCATCACTTGAGCTTTGATCCACGGCACGTCGTTGAGGAGATTTGATGCGTGAGTTGTTGGAGGTTGGTTTCTGACTTGCAGCAGACTTTTCCTCACGTCTTTTCTCTTGATGCTGCTCTTCGTCACTTGAGTCATCCATAGCGGCACGCCGTTGAGGAGACTTGATGCGCGAATTGTTGGAAACGGGTTTCTGAAGATGATTATCCTTCGCAACAGACTTGCCAACTTTCTCATCATCACGCCCTTTCGTGTGATGATCCTCTGCATCACTTGAATCGTCAGAATACTGCGTTCTCCGCGGTGGAAGCTGATATGCCCGGGAGTCTGAAAACGTGGATTGCTCTGACATTCGATCCAAGAGTTTCTTTTCGACAATCTTCCCATTGCTTGAGTCAGCGGCTTTGATTGATGCAGAAGGTGCATTCTGGATACGACTCGCCGGGCTCTTCTCTGCCCCCTGTTTCGAAGCATTTGTCCCTTTTCGAGAAAGCACTTTTTCATCCTCACTGGATCCACTCATACTCGACCGACGTTTGGGTGATGGAGCACGTGCTTTGATGTTGTTGTTGCTCACCAAAGATTCCGAAGAAGCCTTCTTATTCGAAAACGGTGATGCTTTAACGTCCATCTCAGCATCACTCGTATCTGAGCTTATTTTCCGTCGGTATGGTACAGCAGGAGACTTTCGTTCAGGAACAGATGGTTTAACTGCTACATCCTCCTTCACACCATCATCATCACTAGATTCAATCTTTCGAGAATTGCTGGACCCGTTTTTTCGTTTAACCGGGGATGATGACTCTTGGCTGGATTTCCTTGCAAGTTGTCGTTGACCACGGTTTCTGAGGGATGATGAATGATGACTTTCATCACTGCTGCTGCTGCTGGCGGAATCTGCGTCGTATTTGGAGACTTTCTGGTTCTTCAAGTCTTTTGGATTCTGCGAACCTGACTCTGGTTTGGTTCTTTTCGAGCCTGGAGTACTGCTTGAACTTGACACTGTTGTATGCACATTTGATGAGAGTAAAACAAATTGGATCAGATAACTTGTTTTTTCCTTGTTTTAAGAAAAATATAGAGGTCACCTCTTGCATCATCATCGGTTTTCTTGCTTTGCTGCTGTTGACTTAAGTCTTCTACAACTGCACGAGGAGCTTCAGTACTCTTGCTCACAACTTGCTTGCTTTTCGGCTTCTCCACAACTTTTGCCTTCTTGATCTCGTCAGCAGCAGCAGCAACCTTATCCTCAAGAAGCTCCAGCTCATGCAATTCCTTTTCAAAATCCAAATCGCCTCGTTTTCCAGAGCCATTGCTTTTCGATTGTTGCTTGTCTGCCTTCTTGTTGCTGCTTGACTTTTTTTTCGGTTCCAGCGGCTGTGGCGAGACTTGAGAAGCAACGATACTCTCTGCAACTGCTGCCGCCTTGACAATACTATTACCAACACTCTTGCCTCCAGTTTTAATCGCAGCAACAACCACATCCTGCTCAGCATCACTCCAGGCATCCACTTCCTCCACATCCACACCATCATCATCCAAATCAGCTTTACTCTCCTCACTACCACCACTATTCTCCTTCAAGAGCTCAAACCGTCCATGCTGCTTCGTCGTTGCAAGTGCTCGTCGTTTCACAATTTCTCGCAATTTCGGGTTTGCAATCATGATGACGCAGGAGCGTCGTTTGCCGCTGAGTTTTTTAAAGTTGGTGGTGGGTCGTGACCGTGAGGCTTTTGGTTCCGTTACCGCAGTAGTAGGTTTCGTAATGGCTTTTTGTGGTGCAACAGGAGGATGTAATGATTCTTTTGGGACGACGGACTTGGAGGATTTCGTTTCAACCTCCGGAGAGTCCTCTTTCTTGATTTGATCTTTTTGTTGACGCTTCGATGATTTCTTCGCATCCGTTTTTGGTTCGAGGTTTTCAGAAATTTGAGGCGGTTCAGGAGATTGCTGCTGCTGCTTTGATTCCGTTTCTGATGTAGATGGAACTTTGCTGGCAACTTTATCCTCCTTCGTTCCCTTCTTTTTCGATTTCGACGCTTTAGAAACTGACTCAGTTGCAATGTTCCTCGCTCTTTCAATCTCTCCATCCGAAGAATCCGAGACATCCCTCCGCCGCTGCTGCTGCTTTGATTTCACTGCCTGTTCGACAAGTTCAACTTTAATCGACTCTGGTTGTTGCACCTTCCGCCCAAGATTCGGTGAAGCACGTTCAAGATTGGGTTCATCCACTTCCAGTCCAAGTTCTTGCTCGTTATCCGAAGAATCTGAAATTTCAGGTTGTTTCGGTTTCGATTTCGCTGCTGATTTGCTCAACAGTTTGGATGATGCGGGAGACTTGACAGTCTCAACTTTTGATGTACTCGCAACAACATTCTTTTTGGTTATCCGCTCATGATCTGAATCATCATCATCATCATCATCATCATCGCTTGACTGATTTGATTGCCTTTTTGATGGCTTCGTTAGTTTCACTGGTGGTTCCGCATCGGATGAGTCAGAAATGTGCGCTCGAGCAGTTGAAGATTTCCCTTTTTTTAAGGATCGTTGCGGGGCGTCCGGTTTCGATGAAATCGGAATAGTCTCATCTTCAGAATCGATTGGTTGAATGCGTCGAGACTTTAAAAGTTTCGCATCCTTCGCTAGTTTTGGCGCTTCATTTTCAGACAATGAATCTGTCGATTGACTTTGTGTTGGCACTACTGCTGCAGTTTTTCTCGGTTTCGGTTTAGACAGTTTCGTAGCAACAGCAGCTTCACCATCCGAAGACTCTGAGGTATCCTCTTTTTTCAAATTACGAGCCACCAATTTTTCATTCGACCTGGGCTCATGTCTCGTCAGAGGTGACGTGACTTGCCGAACTCGTGCATTTGAAGCATCTGTGAAAAAAACATGAGTTTGCACGTTCTGAAGGGGAAAAAATGTGTTTATTTTTTTCCACAAAATTTTTTACCTTTACTTGAAGAACCAATTTCCTTGTCTTCGCTGGTATTTGAAATTTCTCGAGGACGACGCGACGCGGATGTTGCTGATACTGCTGCTGCTTCAGGCTTCTTGACTGTTTTGAAAAAAAAAAAAAATTACATAAGAAAACAAGGAAACTTGCACAAGTATTTTCAAACTCACCATTCCTCCTTGACCGGGAAGAATTTTCTTCCGATTCAGTATCCGAGGCAGTTTGGGGAGGATTCCGTCGAGCCCGTTGCCCGCTTTTCAAATCCAATGACGGCGATTCCAATCGGCCATTCGATGAAGATGCATTTTTATCCAACGCTCGTTTCGGAGTTGAAGTCGTTGCTGAGAATCCCGCTGCTGCTGTTGGAGTTCGTGCAGATTGAGCGGGTGGTCGTTTATTTACATGGAGTTCCGCAGTATCTTCTGTAATGCTTGAATTCGAATCATGACGAGGTCGGCGTCGTTGTTGTGGGGTTGTGGTTGTTGTTGAGCGGTCATCGTCTGGGTTGGTTATTGCCTGGTTTCAAAAAAGGAAATTGAAAAAAAAAA
>QEAP01000085.1:11037-75253 GCA_006535975.1 Chytriomyces confervae
CCCCCCAATAATAAAAAAGCAAGACACCCACGTCACGTACAATATCGGTGGCAACACGCAGACGTGTATTGTTAGCATCTTTACGAGATGCTTCCTTCGCTGGAATGGGTTTTGCAGCATCAGAACGTGAAGTCGCCGCGGCCGTCTTTGTCCGAGACCCAACTTCCCGTTCCTCCAACTTTGATTTCGCAAGCATCTTTTGGGCGACATATTCGTCATAGCGTTTACTCGTTCTGCCTCTTCGTTGTTCGGAAGGAGGACCCGGTTGTTGTTGTTTCGAATCCGTAGTTGTTTGTGGCACGGCGGCCACGTGTCTGTTGTTATTTCGATCCAAAGGTTGTTGTCTCGTTGTTGGATTATTGTCTTTGATACGTTCTTTCGATGACATAGGGTTGTTGGAACCGCTGGTTGATTCAAGTTCCCTCCTTCCAGCAGCAGCAGTTGTTCGGTCATCGGGCCTCGTTCGCACCCTGTGCGGTTCGGTTGAGTCTGATTGAGCAGAGGATGGGTCCCTGTCGTGCCTCCTCCTTGGAGATGGGTGGTTGTCAGTATCGCCGGGATGCTGCCGTTGTTGTCGTCTGTCACGGTCCATTGGATTGAAGTTGGAAGTTGGAAGTTGGAAGTAGATGGGATGGGTAGATGGATGGATGGGTTGGTTGAGTTGGACGGATGGACAGAAAAAGAGAAAAAGAGAAGACAGTCAGTCAGACAGTCAGACAAGACAGTGTTGTGAAAATCAGTCTCGCAAATCTGAGATTCAAATTAGTTGAAATGAGTTTGCATTTCCCTTATAATCTTATATTTTCTGAGAATATTTTTATATTTAAAACCAAATCGTTTGTGACTCTTTTAGTGTCTCTCTCCATCAACAAGACAGACAGAAAGACAGACAGACAGATGGAGTATATGGGAGTCCTTGATGGAGAGTACGAATACAACAACAACAAGCAGCAACTGCATGATATCAACGTTGTTGCTGTTGAAGGGATCCATGCCAACCACTCTATTCGTTAAAAAGGCTACTCTAGTGCGACCCAATTTAACAATGGCGTTATTATTATTTGAACCCGTTTATCTTTTGCGTGTTATAAACATTGCTTCTGATCCATCATCCAGCCTCCTTCAACGCCATTTCCTGCCATCTCGTGCTTCATGCACGCATGCATCAACGCAATGACAAGACATGGCTCGACATGACATCCAGTAAATACCTGAACAGGGATCATACGATTTAGAAGCGAATGTCTATCGACCAACCCATCGTACATGCATGCATGCACGCGTGCATTCAAAGCAGCTGTTTGGCAACAGTGAAAAGCAAAGGACTTGGCGCTTTGAGAAAAAATATTCTTATAAATGCACAGCCATATCTTCTGAAGCATCGCACAACAACTGAATCCCCAACAACCAACATCAAACAAAGAATGGATTCAGACGGCGGCACAACACGCCAAATCGTCCCCCCAAGGCGACGAGACAGTCTTCGCAAAGCAGCCGATCACTCACGCACTGACACCGCCAAGCCAGAACCACGAGGACCGGCATCATCCAATGCATCCGACTCGAGCAACAACAATGCACACGCATCCATCGACGATACTTTATCATCATCCGTCAGTTGCTGTCTTTGTTTTTCGAACTTCATGTTCAAAGAATTTGACCGATCCTTATCCATGTCCCTTAGGTCGCTGAGCACATCAGCACAAACACGGCCAGTCATTCAATCCACAAACAAAATGCCGAATCTCGAATCCTCGATGAAACAAACAGGCAAAACAGACACGACTCTGCCGAAGACGTGGAACCAAAGCCCACTCACAGACTCCGTCACCATCACCATCCCGAGTCTGTGCCCCACCGCAACGAGCGCCCAATGCAAAAACACGACCAACCCACTCGAGCACACAGTAACGACATGCATGCGAGTAAGTGTCTTCTTGTCCTGTCTCTAACTCAAAAACCCGATTGACTCTTCAACCCATGTGACCTGCACAGAGAGTGATTCCAAGGATTTGAACCCTTCGGACAACAACTCACCCAACAATTCAGATGTTCAGAACGACATTCAAGCGACTAAATTGTCTTCAGAATCAGAAACAGAAACTCCGTTATCCAATCGATCCGAAGAAAGAGTGCGTCCACATAGAGACCGCTCCAATCATCCAAAGAGGACATCCAGCGATGAACATTTCAACCCAAACGAATCCACAACAGCGCATCATCAAGAAACTCGTGGCAGGGAGCCCCACCATAGCGATACTGCTGGAAACAGAGAACAAGACTCCAAGCATCGTTCAGATGATGATAAACCAGCTCTCCATCGATACATTTCTCCGTCTCGCGCACACCACCACACGCGTAATCCATCCACCGAAAGAGGTCGTCGACCAGATCATCATCAAAAGAACATTGACGATACTTCCGATTATGAACGAAATCCTTCTCGCCATCACAAGGACGACAACAATACTCCACATTACAAAACCGACCAACGTCATGCGCACCATCACACAGATCCTGAACCATTCTCAAAAGGACAACGCATGCTCTCACCACCACGAAGACCAAAACAACCAAACAACGACTTATCCGCAGAAACCAACCCCCATCAAGCAAAAAGACACTCCCGTGACCGAGATCACGCTCGCCACAGAAACGTATCAAGAGAAAACCATTCGAGAAGCAGTCCAATTCAGCGGGAAGTTCATTCAGACAGTAACCAATCTGCACGCTATCCAGATTCTCCGCGCACACCCACAACACCAGTGACACCAACCTCGCATTATGATCGTGAAGATTCAGATCATCGGGTTCGACAAAGAATGCTTTCTCCGCCACGAGATCAACGTTCGTGTTTTTTTTTTTTTTTCTACAATTCTAAACATTTTGAACACAGGAAACGCGGAAAAAGGAAATTCACCTCATAGAAGAGATTATTCCGACAGATCACATCATCATCGAAGCAATGATCGAACTTCTCCACCCCTACGCGGCACACCTTCGCCCAGACATGATGACATCGAAGATCAAAGACGTGATAGATATTTATCCCCACAAAGAGATGGTGGTAGAGATCGATATTTATCGCCTAACAGAGATGGTACAGATTTTTCAACATTGCCTCCATTGTAAATAATTTCCCAACAACAAAACAGATCGAAAACACGACAACGGGTCTCCTCACAGACGCGTTGGAAGAAGTTGGTCAAATCAAGGCGGTCGCAGCAACAACGGGGGGAATCGGTCTCCTGCACCGCATGGCGCAGGTGGTGTGACTCCCGAACCGCATAACGGAGACTCGGATGGACAAAGACGGCAACGGTTCATGTCTCCACAAAGAGATGGTCGTAAAAGGAGCGACGCGTCTCCACATGCGCGCGACAAGTTTGCGTCAAGCCCTTCGAATCAACATATCAAAAAGTCAACACCACGTGCAACTCCGGAACCAAGACAAATCGACTCTGAAAATGAAAGACCCCACCGTGTCATGTCGCCGCATAGAGAGTACAGAGACGGTGCAGCCAGAAGCGCATCTCAACAAGGACACGGCAAAAACAAAACAGTTCGAACAACGCCTCGAGAAACTCCAGAACCAAGACGCGACCATTTCGACGATGAAAGAAGACCGCGCTTTGTTTCTCCGCATCGGAATGGTATGTTCGTTTTCCTCAAGCCTAACATGTTTTCGATAAGCTCAATTTTATTTGTTTTCCCCCCAGGCAGCCGCGATGGAAGAAGTGGATCTGCAGCAAGAGGTCTCAGTCGAGAACGGGACCCGATTCCGTTTTCGGATGATGTTGGGAAAATGTTTGGTCGCCGTGTTTGAACCTTATTTGTTTACCTTTTTTTTTTTTTGTGCAAGCAGCTGTGAACATGATTTCCAGCACATATTTCTAACAATAATATAACTAGTACCTATCGGATATATAACCCAGTTTTTCGTGAATATTGCCTTCCCTCTAATTCAGTCCATTGACTGGGCTGGACATCTGAAAATCCTGCGCCGATTCCCATTCAACCCCCATGCACTCCAAAGGTAAGAAAATACCTTTCCATCACTAAAAAATTTGATTCTTTCAATGCAGTATTTATCTCAATGCCAGTTGGCGTCCAAAGTGTTTGCTTCCCAAGCCAATCCGCAAAAACCACCATTCGAACGCATTCAACGCGTTATTCCATCCACCGAAAAGTCTTTTGCAACTTTCCTTGCCGGTTTGAAATGAGAGAGACAAAACAAAGGGAACTTTCAATTGCAAGACCTCGGACCCCATGCCTTCGAAAAGCTTCAATCAATTGTGGTGCATTAGTTTGAACGCTCCTCGTCGTTTGGAATAGGATACACAATTTGCGGCACATTATTACGATCTGCCATTCGGATATTCAAAGTTGTCTTATTCCGCGAGTGGTGAGTAGTACGTGCATGTCCTTCATTTCGATCTCGTTTACGTTTTGCTGGACTTTCATTCTGGGACATTTTCTTGCCGCTCGTGTTAATTCGGCGATGGATGAAGGGAATTACCGAACGGGTGTATCAACATTGCGCCAGGAGACGGAAGCGCCAAAGGACAGCAGCCTATTAGAGATAAACATGCCTTAGATTGAGCTATCGGACTCTGGTTGCGAGAGGCGAACGCGGTTCTCAAGCAGGGAGTGTTCAACAGTATTCAAAATTTCCCACGACAAAGCCATCAACCAGTTTTTCTCCACTCGAATTTCGTACGCAAACTATGCCCACGATCAAGTCCACGCCAAGTTTTTTCTTGTGGTGGGTGGCAGTTGGCCATCCTTTCGCGAACGATGAAGGAACTTTTGTAACCTGTTCAATACAAAAGTGTTCAACACAATTGTTCAACTTTACCATATCAAAGCTAGCCACCAGTTTTTCCTCCACTTCAATTATACATTCAAATCAGGCCATGATCAAGTCCATTGCAACGTTTCTTGCGGCAGTGACCTTGGCGTTCCTCGTAACGTTCACGATTCCCTTCTCCGCCAAAGACATTGGAACCAACCCCGTCAAAGAAGCCATTGGGTTTTCTACCGCGAAGGTTGGCAGCATTGAAATCTCGCTCAACTTGATGTTGGCCGTTTTCGTCACAATCCAAGGCTTCCTGGTTACTCTTGCCGCACTGTCTCTTCTGACACAAACTACTTGGATGATTTTGGCCCGTTCAAAGGCTCCGTTGACGATTCTTGATGCCGCCCTCCGCAACTACCCTCAGACGTTTTCGGTCTTGATCAAACAACCCTTGAATATGACCTCCGCTGCTGTCATTCTTGTGTTCCTGCCTGTGATCATTGATGCAGTTCAACACTCAACCGTGCAATCACTCATCGTCCAGGGTGTTGCGCAGAATACTGGAACAACAACTACATGTATTTCAACACCAGCGTGCTCAAGCCTCAATATGAACCCCTTCTCGCAGGAGATGAGAATTACAACACTGGACTCTCCCGAATCACAGAAATTACTTCGTCAAAGGGAATCTCATCAGTCATCAACGCTTGCTCAAATGAAACCAGGACGTGCGGTACAAGTGAAACAAACAGAACGACAGCTTTCATTTCATGCAAATCTGAAGTTGATTGCGCGACTGAACTCATCAATTACCATGATTTTGACATGATCTGCACAAGCAGCGAAACCCTGCAGACCCCCCTTCCAGAATCATATTGGTGGCTCGATTCTTTCGCTATTACTGACAGGTCCGAGGACTCAATCAGTGGAAACTTTGTCCATGTCGTCGACTGGAAGATACTTCGCAGGGACCCTACGTACCAAAGAAACTTGAATCGAACTGATCAAATTCTTGCCGCGGTCGTACACTGCAGAATTGCAAGTGCATGGGTTGCGCGATTCGAGAGCCAATTGCGTGGCACCATGAATAAGACTGTGGTACGGCGTTACGATTCTTTGGAAAGTGTAAGCGCTGAAAGTACAACCAAAGTGGATCCGTTGTCCAATCTGAAAGGGATCCTTGGTGATCCTCCGTTGCCCACGAACATGCTCTACCTGCAACTGGCTCTGGACAGATTCGTTAACGGCAATTGCACTGGTTTAATGGATTCTTACGATCTGCCGTACCTTTGTGACAAAAGTTTGTATTTCATGTCCTGGGCTTCAGATCCATTTCGCATTGAACACGATGTTGCAATGATTGAGCAAGAAATGCGTTTCACTGTGGAAATGATAATGAAGCATCTATTCATTACTGTCTTGCCCAACGCGAATACTACCGGAACGTGCCAAAATTGCTCAACGCGTAATGCTCGCTGGGTATCCTTTCCAGCAGCGAGTGCATTTTTTACCGTGATTTTGGGGCTGGTGATGGTCTTTTCTGCCTTGCCAATGTACCTGGAGGCCAAACATGGATGCAAAGATCTTTTGATTTCAGCTGAGAAGCTGTTTTCTGCTTTTGGTAAGACGTGCGATTCAAGGGTCCCTCTCATTTCAATGGATAAGGATGGCCAAATCATGGTGGATGGATCGCAAAAAGAACAGACGTACCTTATTGCCGATCAGCAAGCTGGGGTTTCAAATGGGTGAGAGCACGTGAAGGGGAGTTTGAAGGTTGGATGCCTTCTTTTATTTTTTTCTTTTTTCCGGCTTTGATGCTTGGATTTTTTCATTACCATTCAAGCAGTTTAAAGCGAGTAAATAGTTTGAATGTGGCATTCAAGGAAGCTTAACGGTGTTACGGTGTTGTCATGATTCTGTCCTGGTGGTTTGTTTCTCAACGCGGGCCGTCAAAAAATCCACTGCTGGTGGGTGGCACGTGGCGACTAAAAGAAAGAGACATCAGTCAACAGCAATATTGATACAGTACCAGTTCGACAAATGCCAAAACCCAACCGGTTTGTGGGTTTGCACATGTATGGTGGAGAGACAACCAAAGGGAACACTCACCCCTCCCACTCCAGTGTTAAACTACAGTCAACCGGTAACAGTAGCGGTTGCAGTGACTCCATCTGATGCGCCTACCATTGTCAACGTATTGGTAGGCAGTGCACAACCAGTGACTGAAAGAGTTTCAAGCAATGATTGGTGCGTCTGCTCAGCTTCATTACAACATAGTCCTTCAGCGAGGACGCAGGCACAAGTGAAACGGAAGTGAATAAGGCGGATGGAAGAATGAAATGTACGAGCACGGCAGGCTCGATTTCCGAAAACAATTTTGCAGGCTTCCAATAATTCTGGAACGCTAATTAAATGGTCTTATTGTCCCTCATTTCCCTGGATAAGGACGGACAAATCATTGTGGATGGAGCCTTTTCGTTCCCGCAACGTTATTTTAGTTTGCATCAACAAGCTTACTTTCAACCCGCCTTTTTCTCAATATCCGCCCAGTCGTTCACAACCCAGCATCCACCTCCAAAAACTGTACAATCAACTCAGCGCATTGCTCCTCGGACAACACCTCCGGCAACGGCACATGCACAAAAATCACCTTCTTAAACGCCTCCCCTTCCTCCTCTTTTGTAACATTCAACAACGTCCGATAATAAATCTCGTTACAAAAATACGTGCCCGCATCGCGCGACCACGTCACACAACTCGCATTCCTCTGCACAAACCGATGGAATCGTGGATGATTCAAATCAAACGTGGATGGTAACAGTTGAAGTGCGTCATTGGATTCATCAATCGGAACGACCGTCACTTGTTCATTCTGTTTATCATCCGTAAATTCTTGATCCTCGTTTACACGGGCCAACAATACGGCAGACTCAGCCTTGACGTTGAATGCAATTGTTTCCAGATGCAATTTCTGGACACCCGCTGCAACACCGACATGCACAATGTGTGTTACTTGTGGGTCATTGAGGACACCTTCTTCGTAGAAGGCGTCTAATCCTTTATGCGATACGGCAATGGTGCGGTCCACGACGGAAGTGAAGACGGAGTGCAGTTTTGAAGAAGGGTTTTGGATCTTTGCAGACACTTGCTTTGCAATGACTTCGGATGGGTTTTCTGGATGCACCGGCAGTGAGTGAGTGTTGGTTGGAGTGCGTGCAAGCAACAGCAGTAGTAAAACAGCCTGCGCATACCTGTAATGTCGCGGAAGGGTCCGTATCCAGTGAGGATGATTTTGCTCTGTGTCATTTTGCTTTCCGTCTGTTTCCGGTGTGCCGAGGTGATAATTTATATCAAGAAAATAAACTCCAGCAAGAGCTTCAAGAATATCCATCTGGTCTTTACTCAACTGAACCCAAATGAAGCGGTACAAAAGGAAAGCGTCCAAACAGAACTAAACAAATCAAGCGATTAGGAAAAATAAAATAACATCCCCCTTCTCATCCAACCTCCACTCAACCAACAAACATCCCATTCAACCATCCCAACCATCCCTTCCCCATCCAAACGTCCCCGGCTACAAAAATACACTCCCATTTCAACCAACACACGGATAAAACCCATCCACATGTCGATGCACCATCGCAACAACAACCCCCCGAAAATGCGCACACGTCCCCGCCAACACCAACAAATGAAAAATCTGATGACTCTGGAACCACAAGTCACACATCCCCGCAGGCATCAACCGCTCAGGAATCCTGCTCGCATACAAAAACGCGCCAACCAAATAACAAATTCCACCAGCGATGCCGTGATTAATGCTCATGGTGACACTTGCGTAGTGGTATCCGTGTTCGAGGAGGAGGTGGATGATGGGGATGATGGAGGAGAGGCCCATGGCCACAAACAAGGATGTTCGAAGCATGCGGTATTTTGGGGTAGAGTAGCGTTCCGAGACAGTTACGAGGGTCGTGACTGCGCCAAACAAGAGCATGAAGGCAATGTAGAGTGTTTGATAGCTTGGTTCGCAATAGAAACCGTAATAAATGAAGGGAATGTTGCTTCCACTGAATGTATCGATGATATCAAATGTATCGAAGAGAAGATGATCAGCTACACAGATCAGGTCATCCAAGGATCAGAAAACAACCACGCAAAAGACTCACGCAATCAGCGCCGCAATTCCAGCAAAATCGAGCTTATTCCACGCTTTAGAAACCGGATGCGAGTGGCAATGAAATGTATGAAACGCTGCCGAAAGTCCCATACAAACAACCGCCGAAACAAGCAAACACGCCGCAACCACCACATCCGCCCATCCAAACACAGCAGACTCATTAGACTTGACAGCAGACCCTGTATCGCCAATCATTGCAGCAAACGCGCCAACATTGTCAACAGCAAACCAAAGCACGTAAACAACGGCAGCCACGTGTATCAGACAGCCAATCAAATGTGTGTAGATGCTTCCCGTCTCATTGTGTACATAAAGAAGCGAACGGAAACAGTCTGCGTAGTTGCCCATCTCTGGACGGTACCCGCTTAAGATGAACTCATTGTCGTACATCCAAGCTGGGATTTGTTTGATGGAGAGCAGGCCGTGTTTGTTGTGTTGTTTCCTTTTGGATGTGTCTGAGGCGTGGGGATCAGGCTGTGCAGTCGTGGCCTTTGTCTGGCTGCGGGTGACCCGCTTCGTGACAGCAGCGGCCATTTGGTTGGTTGGACAAGAAAGAGAAGGGATTTTCAACTCGTTTTTCTTGACTGATTTTCACGGAAATTCAGGGCTAAACGGATAAACTCATGGCCTTGCAAACCAGCAACCAACTCGAATAAGGCCCCGCGACGAGTCAGGTTGTTCTGACTCTGAGGATGTCTCTCTCTCATCCCTCATCCCGACGAGCCAGGTTCTGATGCTGAGGATCTGCGCTGCTCTCTCTCGGTCTCAATCTGTCACCCTCTCATCCTCTCCCTCCCTCTCACCCCTCTTTCTCTCTCTCTCTCTCTTCCTTCGATTGTCTCCCTCGCAGCAACCACCTCTGATGGATGCATGAGGCAAAACTCACACCCAAACAACGCAATTCAGATTTCGAAGGAGGCAGAAACCATTTCAAATGCTCGAGTATTTATAAACAATTCACCGCTCGTTTGACTTGCTAAAATCTTTCGGCCAAAAGCAAAGTCAAACAAAATGGACAAGAACCAAGACCTCTCACTCCCAGCTTCCCAACACTACACAACCCTCCAATTCATTCCATCACCAACACCAGGCGTCCTGCGCGGAATGCTCGACAGAAAGGGCAACGAAAAAGCCCGTGCAACAACACTGGTCCGTTACGATCCAGACAAGTCCTTTCCTCCACACATTCACACGGGCGGCGAAGAGTTTCTCGTCCTCGAAGGTGTGTTTAGGGACCATGAAGGCAGTTACCCAGCGGGGACATATGTGCGGCATCCAGTGGGCAGTTCGCATGCCCCGTGGGTGGAAGCGGAGGGGTGCTTGATTCTTGTAAAGCTGCAGTTTATGCCTACGGAGGATCCTTTGGTTGTTGTGCGTGATGCGGTGGAGTTGGGCGGAGATCAAAGTATGACGCGTCAATTGTTTCGAAGCGAGAAGGAGGTTGTTTCGGTTGTGTCTCTCTCTGTGGGTGGATCAATTTCGGATCATATTGACGGATCAAGAGGGCTTGAGGTGTTTGTGCTGGAGGGGTGCGTGTTGTTTGAGGGGGAAGAGTATGCCAAGTACGGCTGGATCCGGCTGCCACCAAACAGCAGCGCTGCCATTTCTTCAACAACGGGAGCCAAATTGTTTGTCAAGTCGAATCACCTGGCGCATCATCTTGAGTAACGTTGGTTAATAAAATCTGGCGTAATTGAAGTCTTTTGTGTGGACAGAGTGTTTTGAACAAACAGTGGTGTCACTGTTGTTCACACCTCTTTTCCAATCTCTCGTCAATACCGTCTCTTTTCGATGCACTCAAACCCTCGCCTTCATATATTCCCCAACCTTAAACTTTATTCCAACGCTCGCTCCCTTTTGTATGGAAAATGTAAATCTTCGCTAAAAAAAATGACTACTTCCATCGGGCATTCGAGGCCCGGACTTCTCGCCATCGGAGTCACGGCCGGTCTCGCGTTAGAACTGATGCTGGGATCGTTCCTCGCAAACATTATGCGACCAAAGAAAACGCCAGTCCCGCTTCTCATTGGACTCATTAATATCTGGGGCGCCATTTACATGACGTTTGCGTTTCTCGCAATGTTTGCGTCTGATTCCTCGTGCAAACTGTTTTGTTTCATGACAAACCTGTCGTCGCAGTTGTTTTTGCTGACTTCTGGTGACATTTTTTTTTTGTTTTTGTGGTCTTTCCCCTTCAGAGTTCTGAACGAAGTAATTTTTTTTATTTCGCGCCGAGATCAGACAGCTTCCTTCTATACGTGTCATACTTGCTCTCAAACCGCGGACCACGCGTATTCGCAATAGCAATCATCCTGATACTCCACCGCGCTTCCTGGGCTATAGCAGACCTCCACTATTCTACTGGACATTTTGACGATTATTTACAAGTGTGTTTGTACGTTCAGCATCCACTGACTGGCACGGGATACTCTGTCGCGGATATCGTGTGCGATATTTTTTCAACGGTTTTGATAATTTATGTCGCCTTTACGAAATTGTCCATGTCTTCAAACATGTCGCTGCATTTGCTTCGAAGAAATGGTGAGTTTTATATCATTTTCGTATTTTTTTTTCGCGCGGTTTTTTCAGGGGGCAAACAGTTTTGAAAGGGGAGGGAAAAAACTCATCACATTTACAAAAAAAAAAAAAAAATACAACACAAGGCTGCAGATCGCTAGCCCTTCTCGCAACAAACAGTTACTGCGTGTACGCCTTCTGGAACTGGGACTCAGATTTCTTCGGATTCTTTGTCATTTACAACTTGCAGGCCTACATTTTCGCGCGATGCGTGAATTACGACCTTTTGTTTGATGAAGACGTTTCAACGAGGATGAATAGTCCGCAAAGATCGTTTCGAGAGTTTTATCAAAACAAGGCAAATGCTCCTGCTGGTATTGGTATGGGTGCTGAGGAAAGGTTGATGCAAGAGTTGGAACGCCAGTTTCGTGAGGATACAGCCGATTTTGAAAAACCCTCGTCTCGAGGTTTAGCAATGGCACCTCCCAGAACTTTGCGGCGGATTGTTACAAAAACATAAAAAAAAAAAAAAGCAAGATCTGATGAAAAAAAAAAATAAGGACGCGTACTTTGAAGTGCCAATGAGGCAGGAAACTGCAGTGATGTTTTGTAGAGCGTTTTCCCAACGTGCGTTGAAGTAAGCAGGTTGGCGGTTGCATTGGACGCGCAAGAGGCGCAGAAACTACCTGAGGAAGCAATCTTCTGGAAAGTGAGTGGGACTGTACTATTACCGGCAATGAAGCAGGGTCGATGGGTTTGTTGAATGTATTTTTGCAAGAAGGCACCAAAAGCGACTTGATCGACACGGATCCCCATCTCGATACGACAAGTTCCGCTGTTTTTATTTTTTCTCATTCTCCATCAATATGTGAAGGTTAGGGCAATGATCGCCATGCAAATAACACGTACAAACAAATCGTCATGTTTCTAAATAAAGCAAAAACTAAAAAGGTCGTACCCGGATTCGAACCGGGGTTACTGGTATCAGAAACCAGGGTGATAACCACTACACTATACAACCGATAAAATTTTCGGATTTTAGCACCTCTATGTTATGTATGCCATAAGTCCGCTTAACTATTGTTTTTTCTCCAGTTTCGCAATCGCAAGATGGAAGCGCGGCGCACACAATTTGAGTGAAAGCTTTGGGGGAAAAAGTTGAAAAGCAAAGCGACTGAAACTCGTTGTACCTGTGTTTCAGAATTGACAGGGTGAAACAATTTTTTGGATGAGACGATCAACAAGACGGATCGATGGATACGAGTTGCAATCACGGACAAAGGCATGGAAACTGCCAGAGACGGACATGGAAGACATGAAACAAAACAAACAAACACGCTCGCAATGTCCAACATAACGTATGTGTATATCGTTCAATAAATAAATTTAAATAGCTTGTGAGTAAACAATTGTCACGCAACAAAAAATTGCAGTTTCGCTCGCATCTGGTATTTTTGGGAGATGGGAGATCCAACTCTCTTTTTTTCTCAATTCCAACAACTCACACAGGAACCAAAACGAAAAATAGATGACCGAATCCACAACCAACACTCCGATGCTGTCCCCTCCAACGACACCGCTTCCAGGGACCATCACTGCTCTGGACGCCACAGACAACATTACCCATGCCCTTGATACATTGAAGGCGCTCGACGATGTGCCCTCGGAGCAAGTGCGTGTGGTCCTTCAGGAATGCTACCATCTTCTGAAGGCAGCCGAGCATGGCCGGATAGACAGGAGCTTCGGTGATGTCGCAGCACAGCTGACCATGGGTGTGTTGAAGGTGTGTGGCGATGGTGGCGATCATGTGGCGTTTGAGGATGAGAAAGTGTCTGAGCTGGAACAGGCCATGAAAAAGGCATCCTCCGCAGCCGAGGAGGGCGCCAATAACAACAACAACAGCGACGTTGACAAGAACGAGATGGAGTCCCACTTTTCAGCCATCATTCTTGCGGCTGCGTTCTTTGGCTTTGAGTTGCACATGCGACAAGTTTTGCAAGACTCTGCGGACAAGCGCGACTCTCCGTTCAGTTTTGAAGAATGCGTGAAACGGGCGCAAGGCGGAGATGCGTTTTTTGAAACAAGGGTTGGATGGACGTATGAGTTTGGCGATCCCATCGACGGAGTGGAAGTGGACTACATTAAGGCGTTTGAGTGGTGAGTTTGCTCTTTTTTGAAGGGAGCTTGCTTGGCTGGTTGGCTGGCGGACTTGTTACAGGAATTCTCAAAACTGTTTTTATTCTTTCCCTCCCCAGGTACTCCAAGGCGGCCGTGAAAGGGTACGGACATGCGCAATATCTGCTTGGCGCATTGTATGAGTTTGGACGGGGTATTGAGCAAGACTATGAAGAGGCGTACAAATGGTAATGTATTTCGAGTGTCTGACTCCGCCCATCTCTCGCATTACTTAACAATCTCTCATCTCATACTTGACCAACAACAACAACAACAACAACAACAACAACAAACAAAACACATCAAAATAAAAGGTACAAGCGGGCTTCGAAGCAAGGGCACGCCACAGCATGGTCAGCAAAGCATCGCGTCGCAAAACATAAAAAATAAAATATATTTACTTTTACCAGCCCCATTTATTTACCCCACCCTCGTGCAATATGTCGCCTCAAAAATTACAAAATTCCCCAATTTGCCTGTCTCAATAAAAAAAAAAAAAAGATCAAACAACCAACAACTCAGCCATGCCCTCCCTCTTTGCTCCTGCAGAATTCCACCTCGATCCAAACGAACCAGCAACCCTGCCTGGCTTCAAGACCATTGCCGGTCTAGGCCCGCTGCTCCGTCTCTCTGACATTTCAAAGGGAGTCTGGACTGGATCGATCCTTCTCACTGTCCCATCCAACGAAGCCAACTCAGCAACCGTGCAAGTCTCAACCGGCCACATCAAGAATAGAACTGTCCTCGCAACGTTCGCGGGCGCCACCTTTGTCCGATTCGATCTTCAGATCAATCAGACCGAGTCCGCCCAGACCGTGTCTTATAAATACAAGAACGCCAAGTACGAGTTTGTTGTCCCGGGGACTCATCAAAACAGTCACATTGCCTTCTTTTCTTGCAATGGTTTGACGGATGATGTCGAGGACCCTGCCGCATTCCAAGGAATCTTTCCCCTTTGGTGAGACGCTTATTTTTGAACTCTGTCCACACACTCAAAAAAAACAAACTCATCTTCATACTTTTCCCCTTATCAATGCACAGGAGAGACCTCATGCAAAAACACCGCGCTACCCCTTTCCACGTGTTGGTCGGTGGTGGAGACCAGATCTACATGGACGGACAACACCACCTCTTCAAGGAAGTCCCCCTCCTCGCCGAGTTTCTCGAAACCGACGACATTGCCGACCGCAAAAACGTCCAATGGACACAAAAACACGAACGCAGCGTCTCTGATTTCTACTTTCAAAACTACGTTTCCCATTTCCAAGAACCCGAATTCCGCGACGCTCTCGCATGCATTCCTTACACATTCACTTGCGACGATCACGACATTTTCGATGGATACGGATCGTACCCGGAAGAAATTCGCACGTCCCCCGTGTTTTTGAACACGGGAAGGATTGCGCATTACTTTTACTTGTTGTTTCAGCATCATACCACTGTGGAGCATGCCGCGAGTACGGGATTGTTTCCAGAGAACCGGGGTTACAACTGGATTAAGCAAGTTGGGGCAAACACTTTGAGCATGGGGTTGGATGTTCGTTCAAAGAGAACTGAGCAGCAAATTATTCCCGAGGATGTTTGGGCTGACATCTGGGTATACAACATTTTCACCATTTGATCCATTCTTCCCAATCATTATGATTTTCTCAACAAAAACAACAAAATGCAGAACAACTTGACCCACCGTCTCGACGCAAACCCAGAAATCCGCCACTTGCTCGTTGTAGCAACCATTCCCGTGACATACCCGCGTTTCGGAATCGTTGATGAAGTGTTGGAAGGTGTCAACACTGTACAACTCGGTCTGCGTTGGTTGATTCGTAAAGGTGTCGAAACGTTTGACTGCACGCGTGGCCCTGAAAAGTCGCTTGAAAAGAACGCGGTTGTTGAAGAACTTTTGGATGGAACCGGGCACGGCGCTCTGTTTGGAAATTTGCTTGGAATGCATGGTCAGCCAGAGTTGCGTGATGATTTGGTGGATGATTGGGTGCATGATTTCCATGTGAGTTTTTTGATTTTTATATGCTCGGTTTTTGTTTTTTTTTGGGAATGCTTTGCACAAACTCACATTTCCTTTTCCAGATCAAAGAAAGAAACATCATGGTCACAAAGCTGCAAGAGATTGCAGCAAAATACCGCGTCCGAATCACATTCTTGTCTGGAGACGTTCACATCTGTGGAATGGGTCGTTTCAGAACTGCCACAGACAGCGACGAGTTTGACTTTGCCGGAAACGATGTCATCAATGACCACAGAGCCATGTACCAGCTCGTCTCAAGTGGAATTGGAAATGGTAAAGTTGCGCAAATTTCGAATGCATTCCTAAGCCCCACCTTCAAATATTCACAACTGCGATCATTCATTTACGACACACAGCCCCAGCCCCAGACGCCGTCATCACCCTCCTCCACACAAACGGCCGAATCTTGAGCCCCCACGTCTCCGAAATCCCCGAAACATGCGAAGAAATGATTGAACTGTTTACAAAAGACGTTGACGACACGGAACGTAGCCACAGCCGTCTGTTACCCCGTAGAAACTGGGCTAGTTTGGAGTTTCGCCCAGACCACAGTGTGGGAATGTATTTGCATGTGGAGAATGCGGATATTGAGAAGCCTACGGTGCCGTATGCTGTTGCGATTCCTCGATTGGTTTGAGTGAACATTATTGTGTCGTTATGTCTTTTTTGGTTTTCCAGGACGGCTTTTTTTGGACTGGAACATTTCTCATTTTCTTGAATTTTTTTTTTTTTTGCTTTGTGGATGGGACGATGGATGGATGGATGGGTGTGTGTAGTGGACGTTGTTTGTGTGTTGATTTAGCTCATTCAAAGAAACCAAAACGGTTTGAACATTGCCAAAGCCGTGTGATTTTTTATTACCGCGCGATTCATCTTTTCACTTGTCAGTCAGACTGCTCACGATATTTGATGCAAATAAATACAACTTTATTCACCAAGACGAGCTGATCCTGCACGCGAAAAGAAACACGGCCCAATCATTGAAAAAAGTCCAGTCCATTCCTATTCAGAATCAGAAGCAGCATCAGAATTGAATTCAGATTCCAGTTCAGATTCCCGTTCCTGATCGGAATCATTGTTTTGATCCCTGTGGCTCCACTTTTGACAATGTCGGTATCCGTTCACCTGGTTTCTTGGAGCTTCACGATCCAGACACATTGATGCCAAGTTGGGCAACAGCGGCATGTGCAGCAGTCCTCCCTCCCACCCGGAAAACTGATTTCGTACCAAATGCAACGCATGCAACCCTTGCAAGCTTTCAATTTCATGCGATGGTATCTCTCCACTGAACTGATTGTCAGAAAGATCCAGAGACTCAAGGTTGATCAACGCGCCTACCCCCGCCAGAGTGCCAAACATGCTGCAACCGCTCATCTCCAAGATTGTCAGAGCTCGAAGCTCCCAGAATTGAGGTATGATTTCACTTGAAATCGTATTCCCGCTAATGACGAGCTCTTCCAGATTTGTGAGCTGGCTGATGGAGGATGGAATGGCGGTGAAGAGATTTTCATCAGCCCATATGGTTGTCAGCATGCGTGGATTGCCAAACACGGTTGGTATGGGACCTGTGAACTGGTTTCTGCTGATGTAGATTCTTTCAAGATTTGAGTTTGGCAGTGCCGGAAAATCTCCGCTCAATCGATTCCCGGATAGATTCAGGTGGCGCAGACCGGATAGAAGACTGAACGAGCCCGGAAGCGCCCCCGTCAAAGAATTCTCGGACAAGAGCACAGTCGTCAAGTTGCTGAGCGCACCAAATACATCCGGGATGGTGCCTCTTAACTTGCAGCCGTCCAGCTCAATCCTCTCAACTGCAGTTAAGTAACCCATGGACTCTGGAAGTCTCTTTTTGACTCGTTTGAATTTGAGGTCGACACTAGTGACCCGTCCAGCCAGTTCCCTGGCGACGGCCGATTGATATAGTTGAGGAAGAAGGAGCCAGAGTCTACCAAGGTTGTGCTCGGACCCTTCCTCAAAATCCGGCAAATGCATGTTGAGCACAGCAAACTGCTTGGTCAGCAGACGCTCGTTTATTGACCGGGACAGCCGCCGGTACTTGAAGACGGCCCAAACAGGAATCCATGAAAAGATTAGGTCAACGATTTCGAGAGGCAAGTCCTGCAGCCGGGAATAGAATCTCTCGTTGTGGTTCACCAACCGTTGAACTTGGATTGAGAGATGCCGCTGCGTTTCTTTGAAGACGGTGATGTCGCTGATGATGGACAGTTGGGTACCTTTGATGGCAGTGACTTGCGCTTTTATGTCATCAAGCGCACTTAGGATGGTTGCCAGCATGTCGGTATTCATGGGAGGCACGGGAGGCACGGGAGGCACGGGAACCGCTGATGAGTCTTCTGTTCGAACTCGCTTAGATCCTACTCGTGCTTATCGGTTAACGCCGTTTGCTCATTCGAGGGGGGCAGAGCCCCCGTACTCCGCACCTGTCATCCTTATTTAAGTCAGTTAATTACATGCATATATTGGCCGCCAACAAAACACGTCGCTTCTTCAATGCAAACTGGATGCACTGCCAGTTCATCCTAGTCAAATTCGCGAGACCGAAACATATATATGAAAAGCAACTCTGGCTCCAGGTTTTTCGCAAAACCTTGTGTTCCGAATGTCACAAGAAGCAAACAACACAGGTAATTATTCATTGGGTAGGACATGTGAGAAGGATCGATCCAGTCCAGACTCCCTTTGAAATGACAGATAGACGGAGGAGAGATGGAGGTGGGCACCGACGCACGAATCGGGCCAAGCCGCGCTATTCCATAAATCAAGCATGCACTGCTGGAAGCGACGCGCAAAGCTGGACAATTTGCAAGGGTTTTACGCAGGGATTATAAAGCGTGTGTTGGAGGGAGCTTCCCAGATTGCAAAATAAAGCCAGAGTTATTTTTTTTCGGCCCACTTGAAGTTGGTTTCAACCTCGAGCTTGTTCTTGAGCAACGAGTACCGCTTCAACGATTCCAGAAACGCTGCAAACTCCAACCCCACTTTGCCAACCAAACCACACGCAATCAACAGCAACACTTCTAAATTGTTCAACCCCATTATCGACGTGACTGGGATCTGTGTGCCATCAAACCTACCCGTGTTTTTAACAAGCATTGTTAAGGAAAAAGGGGATACAACGCGTGTAAAATAAAAAAAAGAGGCACCTGTTATATGACAAGTTCACTATCTTCAAACCCCGCAAGTATTTGATACTCTCTGGAATTGCACCCGTCAATCGACACCCACTCAACTGCAAACATGTCAAACTTGTCCACTGAACCAACACTGCCGGAAACTCCTTCATCTTGTGGTCCTTTCCTGACCCATCATCCATTTCCCAACCCCTGATTGCTCGGATTCCATTCAGTCTCATTTCCAGATACGCCACTTGATATGCGTGTGGTCCATGAAATAGCATCGCGTCAAACCAGTTCTGCCACTTTTCGACTTGAGGTGGGAGAAAGGGTATGTTTACTTGAAGTAAATGTCGCGCAAACGTTTCATTATCGACAAATGCCAACATGCGGTGCGAGGTACGTCGTAACCGTAAGCACTGCTTGGGATGTAGCCAAAGGAAGATTTGAGTCAAAAGTTCGACTGGCAGGATCGAAAGGGTAGTGTCCGGTGCTTGAGGGGGTGTAAAGAATCGCATTTCAGTGTTAAAAGAAACTGCATGCACCCCCCACAAAGCATCTGCGTACATTTTGGATAGTTGCGCAACTGCCCTGGTATGTCCCAGTTGTGCAGCTGCTTGAAAATAGTCACCAGCTTCCCTTATCTTTCCGTGATTTTGAAAAGTAAGCCCAGTATGATACAAACAAGTCGTGAGGTGCGAGTTTGGTAGCAAACATTGTTTGGCAAGGTCATAGTTCAATTCTGATGCCTTCCGATAGTAATCGAGGGCCTTCAGCAGGTTGACTGGGACACCCTTCCCAGTTTCAAAAACACATCCCAAGTTGAACGCAGCTGTTGCCTCGCCCAATGCTGCAGCCTGTTGGTACAACTCTGCTGCGCGAACCAGATCCTTGGTACATCCCAACCCGGAACCCAGCAAAAACCCAAGACTGCAAATTGCCTCCTTGAGTTTCTGTTTAGCGGCACGTTCATAGTATTCATATGCTTTGGAGTAATCTTGCGGTACTCCTGTTCCATTCAGGTACTTGATACCGAGATAGTAGAGTGCCAAGGCGTCCTCCTTGTTTGCCGCTTGCATGAAATACTGCAGTGCGATTTCGTAGCTTTGGGGAACTCCAGTTCCGTCTTCATAACAGTGTCCCATGTTGCGAATTGCACTGACAAAGCCCGCTTGAGCGGCAAGTTTGTAATTCCGGACTCCTTTGCTGAGATCTTTTGGAACACCGTCGTCTCCTTCCGTATGCAGAAATCCCAGATAATAGCATCCAGTCAAGTCTCCAAGATCAACCGCTTTTTCATACAGTTCCATGGCCCTCGGTGCATTTTTGGTGACACCACGTCCTTTTTGATACTGCAGACCCAGTTTACAGATGCAGTGGAGACTGCCGGCATCCATCCCGCGTTGAAACAAGTCCACAGCCTTGAAATGATCAACCTCAACACCCTCTCCTTGCATATACATTATTCCAATCACGCTATACGCTTCCACATAACCTCCCTCAATAGCCATATAACCCCACCGCAGCGCTTCTTTGCCGTTCTGTTCGCAACCAGTGCCCGAGGAAAAATACGAAGCTAGATTGCTCTGTGCTTTTGCGAACCCCAGTTTCGCGGATTTTTCCACCCAAGTAAATCCTTCTTTGGGATCGCAGAGTGCGTCTGCTTTTTTTGGTATTAATATTTTTGATCGAGAAGTGAATTCGGGTTATAAAAGCGACTGGGCCACACACCAGGCGTATCGCCGTCAACAAGACTGGCACCGTATGCATTCATTCCTCTTAAATGGTCTCTCTTGGCAAGGTATTTGAAGATGGCAATTGAGGTGCCTGGTTGTTCTCGATTCTTGAGGAGATGGAGTCCGTGTGCGTACAGTGCATCATGGTACTGATCGACGGTACCGTGCTGGTTCTCCTCCTGAGAGTGCCAGTCAGTGTAGCTTGGGAAGTGGCTGAAGGTGGCGTCGCTGTGTGGGTTGGCATCACTGTTCGTGTTGTTGCTGTCCATGTTTTTTGGAAACAATTCCACTTATCCACATAGTGGATAACGAGGCATTTGGAGGGCGGGATGGGACCTTGGAAGCTGTGGGGTCCAAGCGTGCCGTCAGAGGATGACCCCACTCGCCCACTTCCCACCCATCAGCAGTCTGTATTTACGCTCACATCGATGCCACAGCATATCTATATCATCAAGTAAATGGACTGTATGAGGCATGCCTTGTGTTCCGAATATTGTCTCTCCGTGGGGATGTTTTATTTTTCCACTGGCCCATCGAATCAACCATGGGCAACCACTTCCCAAGACGTTTTGGCGCCCTCTTCCAGACGAAATCATAATGGACCCATAAACTTGCCGTCATTGCGGATAGGCCAGTATTAGTGCCGTCTGGTTTATCAGGACTGACCCACTCCATCGAACCATCGAAAGAATCTGCGCCAGAGATACCGCGTCTGCATTTCAGAGGCTGCCGTCCTCATCAACTTGAAAGTCAGATCCAGGCACACGCAGCCTGCTCGTGGGAATCAGTCTGTGGCGTCACAGGTCTTTGAAGATCGGGCGCGTGCTCTCATTGAGGAAGGCGAGTCTGCGAACGTATTCGGAGACAATAGTTGTGCTCAGTTCACTTTTGGGGGAGCTTCACAGAGCAAAGTGTTTTTCGAGTTGCGATTGGTGGATTCAAGCAACGGTCAACGACATCTGGGAAAAGGTTTCGAAAACCTCCCAACCCGGACGGCTGCTTCAAATGGCCAAGATCATGACAAGTTTGGTGTCTCGAATTCAATGCCGACGCGTGCTATCACACCTCTGCAAGATTTACTCTCACGTTTTCGTGGCCTGCAAGCATGCTCAAGCATTCTTTGTTCCGCGGTACTCTTCTTGAATCGCTGGTATACAATGCTGCCTCAATGAAACCACACCGCCGCCATCGCTTCCTCAAATGCAATCTCGACTGTGCAATGCCATCGGGAAAAAAGGTGCACGCCGTAAAGTCCTCGTGTCTCAGCCTTTTGGAATCAGTGTGTTTTGCGACTCTCTTACGGTGAACGTGCAGGACTCGGATTCGCCGCGAAAGAGAATGAGCGCCAGAACGCATGTTCTGTTTTGAACTCTTGTTGAGGTGGATGGAGGGTGGCGGTGAGGCCATATTATTGTCTGTTGGTACTTGAAAGGTCTTTTGGATTCGGCAACATGAGCGCATTAGATTCAGAAAATGTTCAAGATGAAGATGTGGACATGAGCGCGCGGATGAAGCGTTAACTTAAGGCGACGTTTTTTGCAAAATTATTTGAACTGCTTTTAAGAATGACTGGTGCTGCTGGTACATGCTCTCCTTATTGAATGGACAGGACGTTGACCCGATAACACGACCAGGATCCAAGCGAGCAAGAACTGATGCTTCGTCATCTTCCGAAGCCCAATCGGCAGGCGTGAATGCCGAGATAAAAGCAGAAGTCGCTGCAATCAAAGATACCGAATCGGCCATCATGAGCAATCAGCATCATCTATCAAAACAAGTCACTTCCATCAAAGATGCACAGCAGCATGCTTCAAACCAAGTTCAACGGCTGGTGAACCACAAAACGAAATTCTATACCCGGCTGCAGGACCTGCCTCTCGAAATTGTTGACCTAATCTTTTCATGGATTCCTGTTTGGGCCGTCTTCAAGTACCGGCGGCTGTCCCGGTCAATAAATGAGCGTCTGTTGACAGCGCAGTTCGCAGTTCTCAACATGCGAAGACATCACAAGGTCAGCTTCGTAAAAATTTGGCTGCATTTACCTCAGGAATACCAAGCTGAGGCTGCCAGGGACTTGGGAGGGTGGTTAAAAAACTTCGTCAGTATGAACATGGGACCAAGCAAGACAAGACTCCCGAAGTCCATCGGTTGCTTAACTGCAGTTGAGACCATTGATCTGCTTCGTTGTAAGTTAATAGGGACAATCCCAGATGAAATCGGCGCGCTCAAGAACTTGGCGATTTTGGAGTTGCGACAGAATGCTTTGACGGGAGCCTTGCCACGCTCGTTTGCCCTTCTGACTGGACTGAAAATGCTTGATCTGTCTGAGAATCAATTGAGCGGAGATTTCCCGCCTCTGCCAAATACAAATCTGGAAAGGATTGTCCTCAGCAGAAACCGGTTCACTGGTCCCATTCCCACCGTGTTTGGTGATCCATGCAAGCTGAGACGTCTGCGGGCTGATGGCAATCGCTTCACCGCCATTCCAGCGTCCATTGGTCAGCTTACAAATCTAAAGGAACTATGCATCAGCCGCAATTCTTTTTCAAGTGAAATACCAAGTGAATTATGGAACCTGCAAACCTTGAAGACATTGGAAATGAGTGGTTGCAGCATGTTTGGCACCCTGGCGGGGATTGGCTCCTTAATCAACCTTGAGATTCTGGATCTCTCAAACAATCAGTTCAGTGGAGACGCACCATCACAGGAAATCTACCAACTGCAGAGGCTCCTCGCGTTGCATTTGATTCGAAATCAGCTCACTGGGTGTGAGGGCGGACTGTTGGACATGTCACGGATGCCCTTCCAGGTGTCAATGTGTATGGACCGTGAGTTTCCAAGACATCAAGTGCATGGATACCTTCGTTGTAAATTTCACACGGATCAAGACAATGGAGACACTTCCGATTCTGAAACGGATCCTGATTCTGAACCTGGCTCTGAGCTTGAATAGTATGAATTGGGGTGTATGTGAACAATTTGGCGTGTTTCTTATTTTATTGTTTGCGCTCGTGGAGGCGTCTTTGAATAAATATGTATGTTGTTGCATCAATGAGGACTGCGTCTGAATGAGACGTCTCGCGCAGTTGAGTTCATGGAAAACATCAGCTTTATTTGAAGATTTACTTTGCCGTAAATCATGCGGCAGCAGCGAGCGGACACCACTGAATGGCGGGGCCGTGGACAAGACGACAAGAGACAGGACCTAACGCAGGACCTGGAACGAGCGAGCTGTGACAACCAATTGACAGTGGCCAAACTGGCAACAGCGGAGACACCAGGAATTCTCAATGCACCTTTGACCTGGATTCTTCCGAGTCGGCTTTGCCCGATTCCCATTCTTTCCGATGGTTCGTATGAGTGGGGGCAAGATTAGGCCTCTGGGACTCCGAACAGCAATCAAAACGTGGCCCACAAAGACGAACTTAAAAGTGCTCCTGTGCATGTGTGGAAAAAGACATCGTTCGAGATCCCTCCAATCGCAAACTTCGACGCCAAGCCTCCAAATGATAATACCATGATTGAAACATTACGGTTTCCTCAAGCGCGCGCGCTGTCGCAGCTCTGCAAGGTGATACTTCACATTATCGTCCGAAACCTCACCCATACAAATAGGCCGCCCACCACTCCGAATGTTCAAAAACGCACCAAGAAAGAAGCAACGCTCCTGCAAGCCATTTTTGGACACATGCCTTTGACTCCATCACCGTATCAAACTCATTGGATCCTGCGACGGAACGTTTGGCGAGAGGGATAAAACCAACAGCGCGCGATGCTTTCGAAATCTGTTTTGATCGCAAACAAATTTGTTGTAATTATGTCGGGAGAAAGAAATTGGATGAACGCGCAAGTCCCTCAATTCCTTTTCGAAGCCGCAATCATTCATTCTATAAAGTCCTCTCGTATCCCAGCCTCGCCGAATCAATGTCTTGGGAACCTCTCAAGGTGAATGCGCAGGACGCTGTGGATTATCACACCCACCTCAAAACCAAATGAGTGCCAAAGCGCGAGTGAAGTTTTGTTAAACGAGTGTTTTGTTGAGGTGGATGGAGGAGAGCATCTGGAAGGAGCGACTGAGGCCGATGGCATCTATAATCTGAGCCACTGTCGACGAAGGGCATTAACTGGATTCAGCAACGTCAGCACATTGGATTCGGAAAATTTTCGAGATGAAGATACGCGTTCATGAAGCGGCATTCGAAACTCGAGCAATCTGCCGCATCAGAGTTGAGTATGACGGCTACCGACAAAATTCTGTATTTTCTGTTCGAAATTATCGGGAAATTGTTCGAAACGTCAAAGTCTTCACGAATTGTTCTTAGCGCGAAACTTTCACAAAATGGGTCACGTATCTAACTGTGCTGAAGGAGCGGTCAGCGAAACTCAATGAACCTGCCGCATCCGCGCTCAGTATGACGAGCACGGACAAGACTGTCGAAAGTGTCAAATATTCGTTGTTCAAAACTGGTTCGGAACAATATCTCCATGAATCGCACTCAGCGCGAAACGTCCCCGAAACATAAATGCAGCGACACGAAAGCTAAGATCAGGAGAGCTAGAGCACCTCTTGATTCAATCTATGCAGCCGTGGACCCATCTGATCCGAACTGTCTGAATTATCAGTTATACCAACAATGGGCCGAATTCCAACCCTGCCCCCAGGAGCGAATCTTTTTATTTGCGCTCAATCCCGTGTGTATGCTCTCGATCGAATCAGCAACATCAGTTATGCCACTCATTATGATACCAGTTTCTGTTTGCATGGCTCCTTGTTGACACATTCTTCCAATCTATACAATCTCCGCAATTCCTATCTGCACATCAGTTACAACCTCACTCATGCAGTGAATCCACCATCGAATCAGTTGAATCGTTCTAACACCTCAAAAAGTAACTGTGTCAGCATATTTCCACGACTTTATTCATTGTTGTTGCGCGGTGTTGGTATCTCTCTCGTTAACGTAGAAGACTTCTGGGCAGGGTCAAGTCGACCACCCACACCACACCGTCTTGCGCAACCACTCCAACATCACCCCGGAACTCATGAGCTTCCTAGACACGGCTGTGGAGGAAGACTTAGCATCCGGCGCTAGCATCCTCTTAGGGCCTTGCGCAACAACACCCGCCGCCTTCCTCGTCTACCCCATTGGAGTGGAGCCAACAAAACCCCGCCGCATTGGGGACGGCAAGTCAGGAACTGGAGCCGGATTCTGAAAGGATTAATTTGCGCACTTACTGCAGCCATAACCTCACTATATCGAGTAAACTTGCAACTGCGGCCTGACTACTTCGGTGTTCCGAACGGGGCTGCCACAATACGGTTGTGTGATCACATACGTGTTCTATAAAATAAATATGAAAAAAAGGCTCCTGCTCGATTTACCCACCGAAGTCCTGGTCCAAATCTTCTGGCAGCTGGACCCGTTCAAGATTGCAAAGTACCGGAGAGTCTGCCGCTATCTGAACACCATTTTGACAGGCCATCCGTTCTCGAATCTAATTGGTCTCGTTTTGCTTGGACGTGCCTCGTGTGTCTGGAAAGTTTACGCCGGGGATGTCTTCTGCTTCGTCACGCCTGCATCTATTGGGGCGAGCCATTTGGCAGAAGTGCAAGAACGCGTGGCCAGGTTGTACGAAGAGGGAGAGTTCGAGAAGTGTCCAATCAACAGTCAAAATGTGGTCCGAATCAACCCAGTCACGGCAACCAACGAGGCGTCACTGTTTCGAAGCATCCCTGGTGCAGCTTTTGATGAACCAGGAGCTTTCCGTTTGGCCGGTCCGCTGCCCGACACGATCGGCAGCCTCGAGCAATTGAATTCTCTGAACTTGAAGGGCTATAAGCTGTACGGCCCAATACCGTCCAGCTTCGGCAATCTGACCAAACTGACAAATTTAAAGTTATTCTTCAATCCTGTGACTGGCCCTGCCCTGTCAGAGTTGGGCAACCTTGTCCTATTAAAGAACCTGGATCTGTCATTTACAAGACTTCAATGCATGATTCCCGACAACTTTGGAAATCTGGTCAACTTGGAGGTGCTGGATATGTCCAACGCTTGCCTGAGGGGCGCCATTCCTGTGAGCCTTGGGAACTTGGTCAATCTTGTCAAGTTGAGCCTGGACGGGAATGAACTGTCAGGCTTAGTGCCAGACATGTTTGGAGGCATGGCCAACCTGCAAACATTATCATTGGAAAAAAACAAGTTTGAAGGGCCGATACCGCAATCCATTGGTCAATGCATGCAACTGAAAACCTTGGGGTTCAGACGGAATGGATTGTCAGGTTCTATCCCTGAATTGATTTTCCGACTGCCTCTTCTTGAGACTTTGGATCTTTCTCAGAACTTGACAATCTTGGATAGTTTGCCAACTTGCATCGACGCGCAGGCCATCTGCTTGCTTCTGACAACGCTGGACCTGTCTGAAAATCAGCTCACTGGAAGGCTTCCAAGTTACATCACATCACTTGTAAACCTGCAAGAGCTTCTTCTGCATGAAAACAAGTTTGAAGGCCCGTTACCAACTGACATTGGCGCGTTATCAAAACTGGAGACCTTGGAGCTTAGCAACAACCAATTCTCTGGTGAAATCCCTGACTCCATATCCAGTCTTGTTGCTTTGACAAAACTCGACCTAAGCCAGAACTTGTTTGTTGGCAGCGTTCCAGATTCAATCGCCTTGCTGGTAAATCTTGAAAAGCTGTTATTACAGCACAACGAGCTTGCCGGTCCGTTGTCAATGGAGATTGGATCTCTTACTTCTCTCATCACACTGAACCTCAGCCACAACCGCATCTCTGGTGAAATTCCAGCGTCAATAGGAAGCCTTCGGCGTTTGCGCACTTTGGATCTCAGTCAAAACCAGATATGTGGTGAAATCCCAGCGTCAATAGGAGGCCTTCAGCATTTGTGCACATTGGATCTCAGTCAAAACCAGCTCTCGGGCGAGATTCCAGCTGCCATGATGCTGCTTTATCATCTCTTCACGCTTCAATTGAATCACAACTGTCTAGTTGGCCAAATGCCTCTAGAGATTGGAGGTTTGGGCAGATTGAAAACGTTGGACCTCAGCCACAATCAATTGACTGGTCCCATGTCGGAGAGCCTTTTCATGCTGCACTTGGACACGCTGAAACTAAATCACAATCAACTGTCGGGTCCGTTGCCACGCTTCATGAGATGGAACGACATTCGAACCTTGCACCTGGACCACAATCAGTTCAGTACTGTCAGCGAGTCGACCGAATCCAGCGCTGGTAGCGATATTTCTGACGCGAGTGCTGGCAGTGACCAAGTGTGAATTTGTGTTCAGCAGCGAACTGTGAATAAAGAGTTTCTGAAGTTGGGTTCAAGCACGCGCATTATTCGAGTAAAGGGTTCGGCATATCCGCGGCTGGCGCGTTGGGATATTGGATTGGCGTGCGGGCATGTTGAAATCAAATTGTGCGTGGAGTATTTGTTTTGGAAATGGGTGAAAATAGCCGCGGTGCCGCAGACGATAATCTTGGCTCAATCCCAGCCTCCCTCACGGCACAGCCTGTCTCAGCTTCTTTGCATCAGCCGGATTCGTTCAGAGCACCCCTTGGACATGTTCCTGCGTTCGAAACTATTCTTGTCCTGTTGCTTTGTCGGTGTCAAAAACCAGCGCAAAAACTCTGGGCTTCCCAAGGCGCGTAAGACAAGTGTCAGAGTGCGGTGGAGGCAAAATTCACTGTCATTGCCGTGCGTTCGATTCGATGGGGAACGAAGGATAGGGAGACAATTGAACGCACGGCACTACTAATGAAGTCGCTGAGGACGAATGCATCACTCATAAACGCCATTTTCTGGCCTGGGAATTCGCCTGTCGATCCCTGGAATCGCGGCTCTGTAATGTCGGCTTTGTTCTTCATCCGTCCGGGCCGCGACGATCCATACCTGCGACACGTTCCGACAAGGGATTGTTTGTGCATTGTGCGAGGCTTGATTTATATTCGGACAATACGAGTTCTTCAATCGACTCCGAAATAGAATCAATTTTATAGTGAGCGTCACCCACTTTCCTCAACTTGGATGCCGCAAACAAAGAGCAAAAATCGAAAAGGGGAAGAACCCAACAGCGCGCAATCCACTCGAAACCTATGTTGGCCTGGAAAGCGTGCTTCCATATAAACCCCACACCATTGAACTCGTGATGAATCGGAGCGGCTCACGTCGCGAAATACTTTGGGTGGCACTGGATGAGAAGGCAGTGCTCTGGACTGTTCCACCGATGGTGTATTCCTTCGTTGCATGGTTGCCTGTCGGTTTCTTCGTTCTTGAAAGTGATGCAAGAAGTGCTTAGGAGTTGTGCTTGAAAGTGGCGCAAGGAGTGCAGGCACACTGTTTCGCGGTGCGCACACCTGAAAACAACTCAACCGAAAAAGACACAGACGGGTAGATTTCACCGCGATACAATCTACTTTATTAAGCTGTTGGTGTGCTGCAATCATGCTGAACGCAGATCAGGGGACGGGATTGAACAGTCAACGGCTTCATTTGAAGAAGGTGAATACTGGAAACTATTCAACACTATCGTCAAATACTCAAGCACTCTTTTACCATTCTTAAACATGGGCCCCTCAATTCATTCTCAACGTCGCAATTCAAGATCCGGAACCGGTGCACGGTGTAAAGTCCTCGTGTCTCAGTCTTGCCGAATCAGTGCCCTGCGACTCTCTTACGTTGAACGCGCGGGTGATCTGTATGCTACTAGACCCAGCTCGAAAACTTAATGAGTGCCAATCCGCGAATTCTGATTTGTCAATGGATATTTTTGTTGAGGTGGATGGACTGGAATTGATGATATGAGCCATATCATTTTCGACAAGATGCTTCAGCGGTCTTTGGACTCGGAAACTTCCGCACATTGGATTCTGAAGATGGTCGAGATTTAGAATTGAACCATGAACGCGCTCAGAAACGGTGTTCGAAATCACCGAAACTCAAGGAATTTGCCGCACTCACGCTCAGTATGATGTCAAGCAATCGTTGTTCGAGCCTGGTTGAGAGCTCAGCCTCAAAACAGAAATGCAGCAACAAGCAAGCGAAAATCAGGAAAACAAGCGGCATTAAATCCTGAATTTAGTTCACGCGAGCAAGGACGCAGCAGTGGAGTCTTGATTTGTACACCTTCATTTGCCGACAGCTGCATCTAACAATGAATATGTCGAATCATGTGTAACATATTTGCGCGCCTGCTTGTGCCAAGAATCATCGCATCAGCACCACGATTCACTATGTGCGGCCGTGGATTCATCTGATACGTGCTGTATGAGGTATCAGTTGCAACAACAATGGGCCGAAGGACAACAGCTACTCCCAGGCGCAAACCACATTATTTGTGTTCAATCTTGTGCGTATGCTCTCAATCGAATACGATCAATCAGTTTATGCCACGCATCATGACGCCAGTTCATGTTTGCATTGCTCTTGTTGACACGTTCTTCCAATCTATCCGCTCTGCTATTCCGGTCTGCACATCGGTTGCAACCTCAATTCACCTTCAAATCACAGCACTGCCGCATGACCGTTGTTCAAATGTACTCATCGTTCGTCGAATCTTCAAAAAGATATCAGTGTCAGCGCTGTGGGCACGAACTTTATTCACTGTGTGAGTGCACGGTGCTAGTGTCTCTCTCGCTGGCGATGCTTGTCAGGAACTGTTGAAGGATTTTGAAGGCAGTCATAGCCTCGGTGTCTGTGCGCTGACTGCAAGCATCCCATCCGTCAAAGCAGTGTTGTAGAAGTACAGGCAGTGGATCGGAGCCCAATCTCTCGAATCAGTCGCGCCAAATAAAATTTCCGCCAAAGAGCCATGTTTCAAGTGGATCTTTCTTTCGGGTTGCATATTGAACCGTGAAAATGATATGGGTCAGTCAGCACCGAGATGAATTCAAGTGGCAGAGTTGATGCCCACGGGTTTTGACGGATGGGAAAAGGATTTTTGTGGATGAGACTCTGAGGAGACTCTGAGGAGCCCGCTGACCCGTTTATTTTGGAATAGGTAGATAAAATTACCCACGAGAGATGGATCCTGTCAAGTAGCTGGTTCAATTCACAAGTTGTGTCTTCACTTGGACTTCGCCTGTAATCCAATCGGAAAATATTCACCAATTTATATATATTCCAGTCTGAATGCTGAAGAAGCTGTGCGACTTCCAGGTAAATGCCTTACATGCACTGAAGACATGTCGATCGGGTTGTGGAGAATGTAAATTTTAAAGTGTGGAACTTGATGGAAATGCTGACGTTGAGGTTGTGAGGAAAATGTTTCCAAAAAGCATGGACAGCAACAACACCAGCAGCGACACCAACACAGCCTCCGATGCCCACTTCAGTCACTTCCCAAGTTACAACGACTGGTGCGCACAGCAGGAAAACCAACAGTCCACCCTGGAACAGTATTATCACCAACTGCACGCCCACGGCCTCTTTCTCCAGAATGATCGAAAGCAACCAGATGAAGCTTTTCCCGTCTTTGAATACTTGGCCAAGAGAGGTCACGCAAAAGGCATGAACTCGTATGGTATCAGGCTTATTGACGGCAATGCACCAGGTACGTTGCCCGTACTTTGCCATAGATTATTTCTCCGTTTAAAACACAAAACAAACACACACAGGAGGATTTCGCAATCCCAAAGAGGGATTGACTTGGGTGGAGAAATCTGCAACACTGGGGTTCGCTAAAGCAAAGCGCAATTTAGCAGTCTACTTATCCGAAGGCATTGTCTGCGAAAAGAACGGCGAAGAAGCGCTGCGATGGGCGTATGAAGCGATGAATCAAGGTTGTGCAGATGCTTACTACACGCTTGGGCTCATGTATTTGAATGGAGACGTTGTTCCGAGGGACTATTTCAAAGCTGCGGACTTTCTTCAGCGGGGGGTGGATTTAGGCAATATCGACTGCATCAGTAGCTTGGGGCGGCAGTATCTAAAAGGACGTGGCGTTGCCAAAAATGTTCCAAAGGCGCTGGAACTCTTTGAAAAAGCGATTGGTCTTGGACACTCGAAGGCAGAGTTCTATCTGGGATGCGTGTATGCCAAAGGATATGACGGCGTACCAAAAGACGACGGTAAAGCAATCGAGTAATATGAACGCGCAGCTAAAGCTGGTGTTACTGGCGCGATTCGGAACTTGGGCCATTGCTATGAACACGGAAACGGTGTTCCTCAAAACTACGAAATCTCACTACAGCACTTAACTCGAGCAGCAAACAGTGGAGACGCCTGTGCACTCTTCTACATCGGCAGAAAATACCAACACGGAGAAGGAGTGCCACAAGATTACGTCAAAGTACATGAATTCTTTGAACGTGCGGCTGAACAAAAAGACAAGAGGGCAATATGCAACCTTGGATATCTACTGAGTAAGGGTTTGGGATGCACCAAGGATCCTGTTCGAGCAACCGAACTGTTCCAACAGTCTGCAGAGTTGGGTAATGGAATGGGTGCAAACAACTTGGGTATTGTTTATTTGACTGGCGAAGGAGTCCCTATCAACCTGTTCAAGGCGCTCGATTACTTTCGAAAGGCGGTGAACTTGAACTTCGATCGTGCCAAAAGAGCTTTCCGACCAACTTCGCGTCTCACGAAGGCTTTGTTCACAGCTGGGGATGCTTTTCGAATGGAAGGCAACAGAAGAGAGGCCATTGAGTATTTCAGAGCAGCGGCACAGCACGGCCATACCGAGTCGTTCGCCGAACTATCCAAAATGTACGCAGATGCCTTGTGGGGGATGGATGTAGTCCCGTTCGACACTGAAATGCGCTACTTTGAACCCCCTCAAATACGGGACACTACCCTTTCGATCCTGCCTTTCGAACTTTTGACCCAAGTCTTCCAATGGCTGCATCCCAAGCAGTGCATACTGTCACGGCCCACCTCGCGCCAGCTGAAGATATTGCTCGATGATGAATCGTTTGCTCGAAATTTACTTCAAGCAAACGCCTCTTTTCTCCCGATGCGATTCGTCAGTTTCTGGGTCGACGAGATGCTGTTTCATGGACCCCGCACGTTTCAAGTGGCATATGTGCGAACGAGACTGAGTGCAATCCAAGAGATTGGGTTTATTCAAATGAAATATGTGTCCGGATGGGACTTGAAAATGAAGGAGCTTCCTGCAGCGTTTCTTCACTGGACAAGTTTAACATATTTGCGATTGAGAAGGTGTGAATGCACAGGTGCGATTCCAGAAAGCATCAAGTACTTGCGGAGTTTGAAGGAAGTTGATTTGTCTCATAACAGGTGGGATACCGTGGTTTTTTTTTGTATGTTTTCTTTATCTCCATCTGGATCTCTGTTTTCTCAACGTCGCTTTAAAAACACGTCCAGATTTAATGGCACACAGATCCCAGTCGCGTCTATAATGGAACTGTACAATTTGGAAGTGTTGAATGCGTGTGGTTTGGTTGGCAAAGTGGGGTTGGAATTTGCAAGCGTTTCTGGAATCGTTGAAGCGGTACTCATTGAGCGAGAACAAACTCGAGTTTGCTGGAGAAACCGTGCTCGAATGGGATAAAATTTGATTCTCTGGATAAAAGGACGTGTTGGCAAAGCTGATCATCAAAGTCAATTTCTTTTATGGTGCATAAAAGCTTCCAAGTGCACGCGTTCCAAGGGAAAGACGCGTGAGAGGGACAACTGCCCAAAACAGAACTGAGAAATCTCACCCGTCCGCTTGGATTGTAAACTTGCCAACCTTGCCAACCCATTTTGCTGCCAACCTCGGGCCTCACGACTGCTGTGTATAAAGCTGGGAAAGCGTTACGGAGTGAAGGCAAGACAAGGGAAGCTGGTGACCATGTTCGAGCTGCTCCACAACTTGGCCACACCGACGCGGTTGCGCAATTGTCCAAACTATACGCAGATGCCGTGTGAGGGATGGATGCTGTTCTTTTTGACACTGTCAAACACCGGGCACAACCCTTTCGATCCTGCCGTCCGAAAGTTTGGCTCAGATCTTCCGTTGGTTGCACCGACCTATCTCACGCTGTCTGAAGGCAGTTTTCGATGATGCATTATTTGCGCGACAACTGCTTCAAGTCAATGCGCACGTTCTTCCATCTCCAGTCAGTAGGCCGGGGAATTGGTTTGACAAGATGGTGTTTCATGGACCGCACGCGTTTCAAGTGGCATACATGGAACAAAGACTGACAACGATCGAAGCAATCATGCGTTCAAAATTGCAGTTCGTGTCGAGAAAAATCAATCTGTTGATCGGTTCCCTGCTGTGCCCAAAGATTGCTTCTAAATGGAGCCAATCACGCACACCCTCAACTCATCGGACAACAGCTGCGACACGTTCAACACCCACTTCACCGATTTCCCGAGCTATACTGACTGGCACTCTCAGGAGGAGAACCAACACGGTACCGTCGATCAATACCATGATGCACTGTACGCACACGGCCTCCATCTCCTCAACGATCGAAAGCAACCAGAGGCCTCATTTGCCATCTTTACATACCTTGCCAACAGAGGCCATTTGGGAGGAATGAATGCATATGGTGTCAGTCTTATTTACGGTGATACACCAGGTGCGTGGCCCAATCCTTTTATAACCCGAATTCACTTCTCGATCTGAAATACCTAAAAACGCAGGTGCACTCCGCGATCGTCCAACAGGATTTACTTGGGTGGAAAAATCCGCGAAACTTGGGTTCGCAAAAGCGCAGGGCAATCTGGCTTCGTATCTTTCCTCGGGCACTGGTTGCGAAAGGAACGGCAAAGAAGCGCTGCGGTGGAGTTATATGGCTATTGAGGGAGGTTATGCGGAAGCGTATAGCGTGATTGGAACCATGTATATGCAAGGAGAGGATGTTGAGGTTGATCATTTCAAGGCCGTGGAGTTGTTTCAGCGCGGGATGGACTTGGGCAGTATCGATTGCATTGCTCAATTGGGTCTGCAGCATCAACTCGGATGTGGCGTTTCCAAAAATGTTCATAAGGCGGTGGAACTGTATGAAAAAGCGGTTGGCCTTGGAGACTTGACTGGATGCTATTATCTGGGATATCTGTACATGGAAGGAGACGATGGCATTCCGCCAGACCTAAGTAAAGGAATCAAGAATTACGAACGCGCAGCTCAAGGTGACATTGTTGGCGCAATTCGGCACCTGGGAAACTGTTACGAATACGGAAATGGTGTCCCCCAATGCTACGAAACCTCACTGCAGTATTTCATGCAAGCGGCAAACAGCGAGGACGCCTTGGCACTCTACTATCTCGGTCTCAAGTACGGGAATGGAACAGGAGTACCGCAAGATTACTCCAAAGCATATGAATACTATGAACGTGCCGCTAAACAGAAACACAAGGAGGCAATCTGTTGTCTTGGGTTTTTGCTGGGTTCCGGGTTGGGATGTACCAAGGATCTGGTTCGCGCAGCAGAGTTGTACCAACAGGCGGCAGCATTGGGTGAGGCAACAGCTACCTACAATTTGGGATGTGTTTTCGAGAATGGCGAGGGTGTCCCAGTCAACCTGCTGAAGGCCCTCGATTACTATCGGAAGGCATCGGAATTGAACTATGACCTTGCCAAACCGTGCTTGCTGCCAAACTCGCGCCTCGCAGCGTCATTATGTGCTGCTGGGAAAGTTTATCGAGCGGAGGGCAAGACAAGCGAAGCTGGCGACCATTTTCGAGCTGCTGCACAACTTGGCCACACCGACGCAGCTGCACAATTGTCAGCACTGTACGCAGATGCCTTGTGGGGGATGGATGAAGTCTCTTTCGACGCTGAAATGCGCTTTTTTACACCCCCTCAGATACCGGATACAACTCTTTCGATCCTGCCGTCCGAACTGTTGACTCAAATCTTCAGTTGGCTGCATCCCAAGCAGTGCATTCTGTTACGGCGGACCTCGCAACGCATGTTGGCATTTTTCGATACTGAATCATTTGCTCGACATTTACTTCAAGTGAACGCACTCTTTCTCCCATCTCCAGTTCAGAAGTTGGAGAACTGGTTTGACAAGATGCTATTTCACGGACCACACGCGTTTCAAGTGGCATACATTGAAGCGAGACTGAATGGACTGCAAGTAATCACGGGTGCAGAAGTGAAATACGCGTCTGGAAGCGACTGCTGGATGAAGGAGTTTCCTGCAGCTTTTGTTCACTGGACAAGTTTAACGTGTCTGCAATTGAGTCGGTGTGAATTGACAGGTGCGATTCCAGGGAGCATCAAGTACTTGCGAAGTTTGAGGGAAGTGGACTTGTCGCATAACAGGTGCAACGTCTTTTTGTTTTACATGCGTTTTTGTATCCCTTTTTATCTTAGCCGTGTCATTAAAAAACATGGCAGGTTTGATGGTACCGAGATTCCAGCCACGTCGATAATGGAGTTGGACAATTTGGAAGTGTTGTTGTTGAATGCGTGTGGTTTGACTGGCAAAGTGGGGTTGGAGTTTGCAGCGTTTCTGGAACGTCTTAAGCGGTACTCACTGGGCTGGAATAAGCTGGAGTTTGAAACCAACTTCAAACCGGCTAAAATAGAACATGTCCTTGGATAAAAAAAACAGACGGGGCTGGTGTTGGAAAACAGTATAACTGCAAGCCTGAATACAAAATGAGCCTCGGACAGCTGCGACACGTTCAACACCCATTTCAGCCATTTCCCATACTATACTGAATGGCACTCTCGGGAGGAGAACCAGCGTGGTACCGTCGATGAGTACCACGACCATATGTACGCTCAAGGTCTCGATCTCGACAAGAAACGAAAGCAACCAGATGCCGCAATTGCCATTTTTACGTACCTGGCCAAATGATGCCAATGAATGCATACGGGGTCAGTCTCGTTGAGGGCAATACTGTTTACCTCGGACCTGGGCTTTCACCCGATCCTCTTCCTTCGATAGTCTGCTTACATCAACTTCTCCGTTTAAAACACATCACCATGCAGGTGGATTCCGCGATCGTCCAGCAGGATTTACTTGGGTGCAAAAATCCGCGAAACTGGGGTTCGCAAAAGCGCAGTGCCAATTGGTCGCATACTATTCCTCGGGCATTGGTTGCGAAACAGAACAGCGATGTATGCGTTGCGGTGGGGGGTTATATGGCCATTTGCGCAAGGTTATATGAAGCGGTGATTGGAACCATGTATATGGATGGAGGGGGCTTTTTCGGGCAGACCAATATCAAAGCTGTCGAATTGTTTCAGCGCGGGATGTATTTAGGCAGTATCGACTGCATCTGGGTCTGCAGTTTCAAAACAAATGCGGTGGTGCGCAAAGCTGACGTTCCCACGTCGGAACCTTGGCCATTTTTGCTGCGAATACAGAAACGGTGTTGCGCGAAAGAAACGAAATCTCACTTGACTATTACACACGAGCGGCAATCAGTGGAGATGTCTTGGCATCCTACCATCTCGGTTTCAATTACCGACATGGACGAGGGAGTGCCCACAAGATTATCCCAAAGCGTTTGAATTTTTTGAACGTGCCGCAAAACAAAAACACAAGGATGTACTGTATCATCTTGCGTGTTTACTAAATACCCGGTTGGGATGTATCAAAAGCTTTGGTTCGTTCAGCAGAGATGTACCAACAGTCTGCAGCGCTGCGTTGAGGAAGTCGCAATAAAAATTTGTGCAGTTCCAGTTTGAATTCAAACACATCCCCCAAAAAAATGAACAAGTGGAACCGTCCAAGTAATATCCATACAGTTTGCAACATATATTTTGTGTAAAAACTCTTATCTAACTGACCAAACAACCTGTGCACCCATGACCAAAAAACAAAACAGTGAAACGGGAAAAGTAAAAAAAGAAACATGCTCAAGCAAGTTGGTAGAGCTGCACACCCTTAATCTTGAAAAAGGCCTCATTAAGAGCGCTTCCAACGTTGCTAACAAAGTCCGGGCACGATCGACCACCCGCAGCAGCGCTGCACTGGTTCGCAAACACAGCGCCAGCCCAGTCCCCACAGAAGGTCAAGTTGATGATGATTTGTTGAGTTCCAAAAGTTTGTGGTTGACAGTTGTTTCCGAACCCAAAGTACGCGTATCCGTCGTTGGTTGGCCAGAGTCCTGGGTTGGGGTTACCGCTGGTAATGTCGGCTGGGATCGCGTTTCTTGCAAAGTTCCAGACCTTGATGAATCCGGGGGCGCCGTTGGATTGTCTTGGGACCCATTCCATTGCGTAAACACCTCCACGTTGACGGTTGAAAGAGTCACCGAAAGTAGCACCTTTGGAAGTCTGAGTGCCGCATCCGTTGTTTCCCAGACAGCTCTTTTGCTGGTTGTCCAGGTTCATTGAGCAGCTTGGTCCAGTGTGGAGAGTCATGATGTTGTTGCCGACACCGTTCACGCCTTCCATAAAGTCGATTTCTCCGTGGTTTGGCCAGTTGGTTCCGACAGTCCAGAAGGCAGGCCAGGTACCGCATCCAGAGGGAATGTGCAATGCATCGACAATGACGAGTCCGGAATCGAATCCATCGACAGAGGTTAAGCGCAAACTCTTTGGTGGACCGCCGCCGGTTTGCTTGGAACCCATGTAGAGGTACTCGCCGTCATCGTTGGCAGTCCAGAACATGTCTGAAGAGATACCCTCATTGCGGCTCACGTACTTGACATGTCCGTGGGTTGGATCGCTGTCAGTGTAAAAGTACCAGCCGTCTCCGGAGAGCATGGATTTGGGGGTGTGGTTCTTGACGAGCTTGTATGGACCACCTGGTGGGGGTGGGGGTGGGGGCTGTGGGTTGGAAGAGGACATGATTCCACAGATGGCGCCCTCGGCATTGCTGACGATTGCATCACCGACACCGGCGGCTCCAGACTTCATCCAGCAAGTTCCGCCGTTTGCATTGGTCCAAGAAAAGTGGGTGCATCCAGAGATTCCTGCACATTTGGAGCTGCAAGCGCTTCCGGCGGCAATCACGGAAGTAAGGTCTTGGCCCTTGAAATCGCAGTTGGGAGCCCACTGACAGTCAGATACCGTAGTCCATCCACCGACAGCAGGTTGAGCAGACTTGAGGTATCCACAGACCCCGTCTTTGGCGTCATTGGAAAAGGCATCGTTGGGGGAAACGGATCCGCCTTTCATCCAGCATGTTCCTCCGTTGTAGTTGGACCAGGTAAAGTGCGTGCATCCAGACGTTGCCTCACACTTGGGACCGCACTGGGCGGCAGGAACGACTGCGTTGGCGACATCGCCTCCCTTCCAGTCGCAGGAGTAGGCCCATGCGGCACCGTCTCCGGTTGGGTTCCAGGTTACTGCTCTAGCTGCCAGGTGTGCTGCTGCTGCTGCTGCCATTTTTGTTTGTTGAAGTTGTTGGATGCTTTGGACCGGGGACCAAGGCCGTGCTTATATAGCCGTATTCGGTGGCATTGCTTGCATGGCTTCTGGCGTCACGGGTTTGGTCATGCGCTGTTATCCGACGCGCCCGATTGAATTTTTTTAAAAGGGTCACGTGCCGCTGGGGCAACCACTTTGTATGGAAGCAAGCTGGATTGGATTGGGTTGTTGTGGGCGTAATGTGTGTGGGGCGGTACTTGGGGGCATAATGCCGGATGTCTGATCAACGTCCAGCAACTGACCAGCTGGGCAGGCCCGCGTCAAGCGTCAACCAACACGAACAAAAAGGCGCGGGAAATGACAATCAAAAAAAATGTACTGATCGTCGGATCGAACCCCGTTTTGGCCGAAACAAGATTCAAGCCATGACCAGTATCTCCCAATCATAATGAAAACAAAGCCGGATTAAAATGATCTGTTTTGATTGGACGATTGGTGTCTTGTTGCAAAAATAAGGGATCCCATCCATCGATTATGCGTTGAGTAAGCGTGTGTGTATTTGAAGAGCATCTTGCGCTCGTTGTTTATGGCTTCAACAACGAACGTGACCCAGAAGAGCAATGAAAAGCTGAACAATTGAAAATGCGCGTAAACATGCGATCCAGTGTGTCATTGTTGTTCTTATTCTCAGCATGACATCACATTATTATTGCTAATATTGATATTATTTAACATCTCGAACTGCGTCACTGTCCGTCATGTTCATTGCTGTACGGGTCCTTTACAAGCAAAAAAGCTCGGGACACAAACACACCCTGACAACTTTTTTCGTTGTTGCAAAATTGAGTCACATGTCTGGCCTGTCTTACCCCACGCACGCTTTCCCCCTTATCAGTGAGTCTAATAAAAAATCAGTGTTCCAACCCTTGAAATGAGTCTGATCATACCAACTCATCCCACGTTCCCAACAGAGTCACCATCTGCCAACACATTTCTCGATATACTATACTCTCGCTCTCTGCTTCGACAGAAGCAGTATCCGTCCCTTCTCGCAACAACCCCTCAACACCTCGGGCTGACACTCTCATGTGCGGGGCGACGTGTGACCCCAGTTTTACTTCAAACGCAACGAAAACAAGTATTAATAATTGTAGCATAAAATGTAGCTAGCTGTATTTGGGAAAGCAATAATGATAATAAATAAGGGAGTCTGAGGGGATGCGGAGGACCAAGTTCTTTCTCTTCTTTTTTCAGACGCGCAGCAAGTCCGTCACTCTCAATTTTTCAAAATGCGTATCGCCTTTATACGCGAGCAACCTAAAACGTATCGAAAAAAAAAATCAGAAAAAAAAAAGGCAATCCGAACAACATGAACATTTAAAAAAAAAACAAACCTCGCATCAATCTTACTCCTCGTTGCCCGATCCAAAAGCGGCGCTCCATTCCCAGGTCTCCCAAAATGGAAATATGCTGGTTCATTTGGATCATCTTTCGATGGATCATGAATCCGGTTCGTAAGTCCAGGCTCGGTGCGTTGAACAACATCTGTTTTTTGGCGACGCGTTGTTGTATGACGCGGCGCCGCTCCTGATGTGGAAGAATTGGGGGTTGTTGGGAGTGGAAGACTGTTGCCGGCGGGTTGGCCTGAAAAATATTCACACCCCCAATTTTTTTTTTAGTATCGAAGTTCACGTCGGGGAGGGGGAAATGCGATCATTTTTTTACCTGGTTTATTCAACGGACATGCATGCTGTAAATCGAGCGGAGTCGTTGGACGGCGTTTCGGGTTCGATGCGAGTTTTGGTTTTTCAGAGTGATTGATTGGATCGAATTTGTACTGTGTGTATTTTTTGGAAAGTGGGTGTGATAAACCAAAGTTTCTTTTTCTTTTTGCGGTAGAGTTTTCTCTCTTACATGATCCATGTTTCTGGGCGGTTTCATGCGCCGACTTTCGCGAAATACGGGTTGTTGGTTGAAAAATTGGTGCCGCTCGGCTTCTTTCGGGTCCATGTCGGTCTGGTTTTTTTTTTTTTTTTTTTAAATGTTCTCGATTTTCGACCATTTCAGCAATGCGCACCTTTTTCAACGCAGTTGCAAGGTTATCCTTGAATCGCGAGTTTTCCGCAATTTGCGCGCCTGATTTCAATTGTTGGTGAACAAACCAAAATAAAAAAAAATAAAAAAAAAAACTCAACTCAATTCATCCGCATAATTTCTCGACAGCTTTCTCAACTGAAAACGGGCCTCTTTTTCCTGTTTTGTTGCGAAAAAAAACAAAGCGTTCAAAAATTCCCTCTCCCACTTCAAATAAAAAAAAAAAAAAACATGTACGGGGGCACACCTCAATGACAACAGGATTCTTTTCTCTCTGCACATCACGACTATCAAAAATCCATTTCGTCTGCCCATCTTGTGACGCGTGTTGTTTACGCGACGCGCTCTTGATTTCACTGCGTTCCTTCATTTGTAGTTTTTCAAACTCGGCTTTGATTTTTGTGATCCATACAAAAAACAACAATCGTTAAAAACACAGAAAGAAAAGGAGAGGGTAATAGCGAGAGATGTTTTTTTACCCAACTGCCGCTGACTCGCCTTCTTCTTTTCCAAATTCTGCATCATGTCGCTATAAATTGACGCAGCAAGGCCTGGCCCGTGTTTTGGGTTTCGCGGTTGTACAGTTTGTCCGCCAAAGAAAATTAAACGCGATGGTTGTTGGTGTTGCTGAGATTCTGTCGTTGTAGTACTGGGACTACTACTACTACTGTGCGCCGCGGCACGAGGTTGAACAAGAGTTCCGTCGAGGTTGACTTTGGCACCGAGCGTGCCCATCGTGTTTTTGAGGCGACGGTTTGTGCGTTCGAGTGCGCTTGACATGTTTTTTTTGGGTTCCCTTTCTTTTTTGCAAGGTTGAAAATCTTTGGGATCGACACAACAAGAGATATGTAAAGTGAAATGAAACCCACTTTTAATAAGTTCCAATGATAAGCAACAAAAAAACAACATCACAAAAAAAAGACATCTACAAAGGAAGCAGCCCAAAAAAAAAACTCCTTGGAAACGAAAGGAGAGAGGACCATCCAAAAAAAAAAACCCCCCTTCAAAATCACAGCATCAAGACAACCGAGAACGACACAATTCCCACAACAGCAGCAACACCACGTGCACCAGACGCCAACACACCGGTGGCAGCAGGACCACGTGCAGTCGTCTTCAAAGGTCCCACAGTGTAAATCCCACCCGAATTAGATCCCGGCGCGGCAGGCTGATACTGCGCAATCACGGCGGCAGCAGCAGGGTTCAACGCAGCAGGAGCAACATACGTTCCTTGGTACGTAGTTCCATTATCACATTTGATCATGGGCGGCTGTGGTGGCGAATACTGGCTCAAATTGATTGAACAATCGATTCCACTCCATGGCGCGTCACAAATACATCCCTTTGCGGAACATTGACCTTTAGCAGAGCAAGAATTGATGCACGTGTTGTTGTTGTATCCAGCAATGATTTGAACGTTTGCAGCAACGTTGGTGTTGTTGGAGACTTGAATCGGCGCGGCAATGATGGTTTCACATTGATGGTGGCATTGCGCGTTGAGGGCGGCTAAATGGCCTGTACTGAAAATGTGGGTTCCGGTGAGGAGGTAGTCGGCGACGCATGCGTCAATGAGGAATTCAATAAATTCTGCAATGAGTCCGTCGCAGCCGGGGACGTTTAGGATTTCGCGGCATTGGAGGGTTGCTTTGACTTTGTCGGCGTCCGTGTAGATGGGGGTTCCTGGGGTGGTGGTGTTGGTGGATGGGACGGTGTAGTTGTAGTTGTTTGGGTCGTAGATGGGGATGTAGACGGATGGGGAAGGTGAAGCGGCGATGGAGGTGGTGGTGGTGGTCATTGATGCAACACTCGAAGATGCACTTGAGGAAGTAGAAGGCGAGTTGCCAGCTGGTGGGACAGTGGACGAAGATGCCATGTACGACGAAGACGCAGAAGAAGAAAAGCTGGAAGAAGCAGCACCGGTAGAAGACGAAGAAGAAGTGGCAGCAGCGCCAGTCGTGGTCGTCGAGCTAGCCGTGGTGGCAGCAGCGGATGAAGTCGTGGAAGCAGCAGTGCTCGAAGAAGGAGCTGGGACATCAGAAGTAGTGGCAGGCGAAGTTGGTGGCACAACCACAGCAGAAGTCGTGGAACTCGCGCTTGTGGCTGGGGCAACCGATGAAGTGGTGGAAGACGAGGAAGCAGCTGGAAGCGAAGAAGTGGTAGTCGCAGCACAAACACTCTTTTTGTAATCCGCTTCAGTAAACTTGATTCCAGGAACAAGGTCCTTGTAATCCTTGCCCCACCAAGCAGCCAAAGGCGGGAAAAGTGATCCCTTGGTGTACCGTCCAACCATGTGGTTCTCGCTATCGGGCACCCTGTGAGTGTTCCACTTGCAAGACTTTGCGCAAACTCCCGAGTTTTGTTTGATGCTGGCCATGTATGGGGACGCGTTGATGGTGATGCTCATTTCGGTAAACATGTGGGTGCTGATTGTGACAACGGTGCCGTCGTCGGTGGTAAAGACCCATTGGTCCTTGGTGTCGGAGTTGACGGAGATGCCGGTAGTTTGCTGAGAAATGCGGTTGTATTCGACCGTCTTTCCGACAGAGTTGGATCCATACTTTTTCATGGCGGAAACAATCACGACAGAGTCACCGTATCTGATTTTTTTTGAAAGGGCAGGTCAGTCACTTGTTAAACCAGGTGTGATTTATCAAAAAACACCACACGGAACATACCTAATAGATGCAGCACCGTTGCACTTGTAATTTCCACACTGGTAGTGATGCGCCTGAACTTCCATGTGCTGGTTCTTGAACAAGTAAAAGCCGCCGTGATCCTGGCCTTCACACTTGGATCCGTCAAACAGTTTCAAATGCGGGTCTCCAGAACTAACGCAGGTCTTTGGTGGGGATGACTCGTACTTGACGTCGTAGGTGGACTCACAGGTGTGAATGGTCGGGGAGCAAGGAGCGTTGACACCGTAACGGAGCTTCAAGTTGGCAGCGCTGCCGGTCGAGTAAATGTTTGGCTTGGCGACAAGCGTCACGGTTTGGGGCACGTTCCAGTTGTCTGGGGTGTAGTTGAGGATGTTGGGATGCATGGTGAATCCGTCAATGTTGAGGGCCTGGGAGACGGTTCCAGCGGGCTTTGAAGTAAGCTGAACGGTGAAGTTGGCGGCGGCAACACCGGCGGGGTATTGGAGCGTTGCGGGGTTGAATGCAAAGAGTTCTGAAGCCTTTCCGCAGTTCTTGAGGTCTTGGGAGAAGGCTTGAGCAGCGAGGCCCATGAAGATGCAGAAGGAGAGCATATGCTAAGGATGGTTGGGAGGGTGGGTAGTTGGTAGTTGTTGGAAGGAAGTTGTTGTTGTTGGCAGTAGTTTCTGAGGAAAATCCAAGTCGGTGGAAGGGAGGGTATTTATGAGAAAGGGAGAAACAATTTTTTAGTCAGAGTGTGTTTTTGAAACAGAGTGTTCAGTTTTAGTTTTTTCCCATTTGCGAAACTGTTTCAGCGTAAATAATTAATTGCAATTTGCAATGGCAATTGGCGCTGTTGATGAAGAATTGATGGAAAATTGTCAATTATTCCAAAAAATTGTTCATTTAAACTTGTTAAAGGGAACCGCTAAAATAAAAGTAAAATTGTAATTCGTCCTTGAAACTTGAATATTCCCTTGAAAACTGTTTCAGTATTTTGAATTGTTCAACATTGAATGCGCGCCCTTTGAACCCTTTGAAACAGCACAAATCTCATTGTCCACCACCACAACACATGAAACACCCAAGCACGCAGTAAAACAAGAGCGTCAGAATCGCGGCAACAAAATTCAACAATTCCAAGAACAAATCAATCGGCAAACATCCGGTCCGCCGCTGTTTCTGTTCCGGTGAAGCACCCTTTTTCGTGTTTTTTGCAATTTGTGTTACTCAACGTTTGATATCGATAAACAAGAAAGATGGAATGGAGATTGTGATTCAGACGAAGGAAGAATCACCTGCGTCGGTGCTCCCGCCATCGCAACACCTGCACCGAGATTCGCGTCTGTCGCGGGCGGGTACGGCGTCTGGACATCGAGCACCGTTGCCGGATTCTCCTTCAAACACAAATTTTAAATATTGGAAATTGATTGAGATAGGGTTCGAACAAATGGATGCCATTTCAAAGGGGACATTGATAATCACTTCAGCTTTCGCCGGTGGGTCCAGAGTCGCGTACGCTGGAGGCAAGTCTGGCATCAGCGACGAGGACACAGCAACTGCATCCATCGACTTTATCTGCGCTTCCACTTTGCCGTCTTTTGTCGCCATTCTCGTTTGTCTCCATTCTTGATTGCGGGGAAGGGAGGAACTATGAAAAACAAGTGACCATCGAAAAAGCGTAAATGACAATCCTTTTCTTTATTGTGTCATCATCTATTATTACTGCAGGCTCCCACTCTCTCCGCATCACTCAACAACAACAACACATCATCGGAAGCATCACACAACATTGGATGCAGTCTGGAAGAAACAAGCACACGCACCATCCATTCGCATTTTGCATAGCATCTGGGATGGGAGCTCCTTCAATGGCGGGTGCTTGAGGCTGTGAGCTTGGCGCACCAACAACAACAGCGGACTGCATCTGGTCCATGGGCGTGTACTCTGGAGGGTCTTGCGTGGATTGGCTCATGATATTGCGCGCGCTCTTGCCGTCGTGGGGGGACAGTCAGTTGTGCACACACAAACAAAAAAAGTGTGTTTTTGTTGGGTTTCAGGGCGGGTTTGAACCTCGGTCACAAATTGGTTCAACCACTCTTTTTAGAGTGATCCTTCGCCCATCAAAATGACGGTACGTCAGATGGACTGCGAGTGTTGTGCATGGGTGTTGTTGTTGTAGTTGTTAATGGCATGTACGCTGTCTGTTCTGTTTGGTTGCGTTTGGTTGCGTTTGGTTGAGGCGATAACTAAGCTGGGTTTCGAACTTGACTGAATTGAGTGATTTTTTTGATTGCTGTTTTCGAACCTTTTGAACGACCAACATGTCATCACTTGAATTCACACAACCATTGATGTCCCCCCAAATATCACAACAAAGCATCAAGTATCATCCCCTCCCGCCATTATCCCCCCATTGTTTTACGAAAACACAATCAGCACATTATTTCAAACCAAAAAAAAAAAAAAAGGCAGCAAAAATGACAGTACTGTCCAAAATGGGAATAACGCGTCGATACCTTCCCAGATTCAAAACTCGACCGTTGGTAATCATTGCTGCTATCGCCTTGTGCTTGATTGTTCAGCGTCAGGTGATCTTTTGTTTCATTTTTTGCAGGGGTTCAATGGTTTGTTTAAAAGAATCATTTTTTAGTGCCATATTATATCCATCAAGTTGAAGGTTCCTGAGGTGGACAATTTGAAATGGGTGGATCCAAGAATTGGAACTGGTGAGACCCGACTCTTCAAAAAAAACCTTATCTTGAACTAAAAAAAAAAAAACGACACATTGAGCCAGACGGGGATGGACACGTATGGCTTGGAGCAGGTGTACCAAACGGCATGGTCAAAGTTTCTGCAGATTCGGGTTCGTTTTTACCATTCTTTTTTTTTTTTTTTGGAAATCGCGTGGTCTTTGCCAACTCCTCCGCACACGACCTGACAGACCATGTTGAACCTGGATATCATCCAACGCGACCCATTATTGGATTTTCACATACCCATGGTAAGTAAGGCTGTCAAAAAAAAAACTCTGTCGCTTTTAAAAACAAAAACAGTTTGAAAAAAACGCAGTATCCGGCACGGGTGGAGGCCGTTCATACCAAAACATGGTCCTAACACCACACTTTACCACCGGAAACGCCACTTTCCTTGAACCTGGCACCACCACCACAAACACGCGAATACCCGACTTTAAATCACAGCGTGACTTTGAAGAATCTAAACCAGGCTATTACGCAGTCTCTTTATCCACCGTCAAATTAAACGCGTCCATCACTGCAGCTGCATCTTTTGCTAAACATCAATGGTCGTTTAATTTGGAGACAGTTCGAAACAATTTGTTGGCGTCTAAAAATGACGCCGTGACTTTACATGCAGTCTTGAAAGCAAAGCATCCGACAATGGGATTTAAATCGGGGGTTGCTGAATCGGATGGATCTAGGATCATGGTGACGGGGGAATATCAAGGTAGAGCAAAAAAAAAACAACCTTGATTTTTTTTTTTTTTTTTTGCACCATCAATAACAGCTCTTTGCGCACACACACAAAAAAAGATACATGGTCCTCATCCTTTGAATTACACCCGAGCAATGGCATTTACAAAGTGTATTCCTGCATGGGCGCAGCAGCATCCATCAAACCGCATCAGTACGGCGTGTTAACAAATACCGAATCTCAACACGGTTCGCAAGACACAAAAACAGTTCAAGTCAAAACAACAAATTCTGTCGGGTTGTACGACTACTCGGGAGATGGAGATAACATTGGCGGATACTTTTCCTTCACCGTGGACGAAACCATGGCGGATGAAAATGGGAATGTCGACGTGTTTCTGGACGTTGGAATTTCGTTCAAGTCCATGGACAGGGCTTGCGAGCGTTTAAAAGAAGCGCAAGCAGTTTCTTTTGATGGTCAGGTCAAAATTGCTGCAACACTTTGGAAGCAGGTTTGTTTTGGAACATCTTCTTAAAAGATTTTATCGCGTGTTGTGTCGCGTTTGTTTATATTGAAAATTTTTTGTTCAAACAGAATCTCGGCGCAATTTCAGTGCAAGGCCCGCTTCTCCGTAAAGAAGATGAAATCATCTTTTTTTCAAGCTTCTATCGCATGTTTTTCATGCCAGTGAATCGCACGGGTGAGAATCCAGCCTGGCCGAATGGAACCGAAACTTTGCCGTATTACGACGACTTTTGTAAGCTTTTATTTTTTTGTTGTTGCATCTTTTTCGTTGCATGGGGAAAAAATCTGAAGTTGAATTTTCTTTGTGCGGGGTAGACTGTATTTGGGATACCTTTCGAACGAGTAAGCGCTCCTCAGAAATCCATTCAATTTCAACACTAAAAAAAAAAAACACAGTGAACCCGCTGTTAACTCTCATTGCTCCAAAACTTCAAACTGACCTCATAAACTCACTCATGCTAAGCGCCAAATACAACCGCGGATACCTGGGCGACAGCCACGTCGGAAACTCGTTTGGAATCACGCAAGGCGGCAACAATGCAGAAATCCTCATTACCGAAGCGTTCATTAAACAAATCCCTGGAATCAACTATACAGCCGCGTATGATTTACTTCGCACGAGCAGTGAAACCGAGTCTCCATTTCATTACATTTTTGAAGGACGCGGTCATGTGCAAGAGTATAAAACGACGGGATATGTTTCTGTGAAAACTAAGAGTGATCTGGATGATCTTATGGAGCGGAATAATGGTCGATTCAAGTCGAGCTCTGTTTCACGGACGGTCGAGTATGCGTATGCGGATTATACGATTGGAATGATGGCGAAATCGATGGGGTTCCTGAATGACTCGGCTGAATTGTTGCGGCGGTCTGGAAACTGGAGACTTTTGTGGGATAATGAAACGGTGGATCATGGGTATACTGGGTTTCTGCAGCCGCGATTAAAAGCGGAGGACGGGAAACCGGGTCCTTTCAAACGCATATCCCCGACTTTCGGGTCACCCATCAACCATTTCAACGAGATTGATGAGTTTTACGAAGACTGTTCGTGGTCGTACAGGTGATTGGTTCCCCCCCTTTTTTTTTAGGAAAGTCTATATCAAGGGGTTTCTTAACTTGTTTAATTGACCAGCTTCTTTGCTCCCCATCAAATGAAATCCGTCATTCAACACATGGGCGGTGATGAAACCTTCATCGCGCGAATCGACGCATTCTTCAATCTTGGCATATACAACCCCGGAAACGAACCCGCGTTCCTCGTGCCGGTCCTCTACCACTACGCAGGCAGACCCGACCTAAGCACGAAACGGTTAGACGCAATCATTCAAAACAACTTTACAGCGCAATCCAACGGGATCCCCGGGAACGATGACAGCGCGTCCATGGGATCCTGGTTCATGTGTGCGGCGATGGGACTTTTCCCCGTTGCGGGGCAGGATGTGTATTTGATTGTTGCGCCGCGGTTCAAGGTTGTGACGTTGAGGGTTGGTGAAGATGGGCGGAATGTGTTCAAGATTCGTGTTGTGCGTGGTAAAGATGAGGAGGATGCGCGTGTGATTCAAAGCGCCAAATTGAATGGAAGAATCTTGAATCGGTCTTGGTTGAGACATGGCGAGATTATTCGTGGAGGGAAGCTGGAGCTGTTTATGGGGTCTAGATCGCGTGAATGGGGGAATGCAGTTGAGAACCGACCTCCAAGTTTTGATGGTCTTTGATTGAATAAAAGTACAAATAGTTGCAAGGGAGCTTTCAAAGATCTATTATTGACTGGTTGGGGGTCCATGTAATCTTATGGCAGAGTAACCCAATAAATACAGTCAGATTAGTTAACTAGTTAGAATTAAAGAGTAACCTTCACTTTGCTTAGTGTACCCCGATCCTTGATTCAATACTGTGACCTGTAGAGAAGAGTTGTACTGTTGGGTCATCCTAGCATCTCTCTTCTATTAGTAATTTAGTAAGATTATGAGGGGGAGACCAAGTGGTCCAAAATATTTACTGGTTGGGACCCAAATACAAAGCGTTGCGGGAGTGTACTTAATTATTCTGAATGAATTGTGCATCTTCTTCATCAGCAACAAAGGGCCGGGATGCCTGCTTCGGTGCACAGTATGCTATAACCTGCCTCCCAAACACCGCTGGTAGAATTCCATCCACAGCAGACCGGATGACTCCTTCACGGACATTGTCTATGATCCCTTCCGCCGCTGCTATTGCTGACAGCTCCTACTGGCTTTAACGTTCGTTTTAAATACACCACCAGCTGAGTGCAAAAAAAATCAACAAGCACCAGGAATCCGTTTATTATTCAATTGAATATTTGTCACTCAAATCAAAGGCTGCAGAAAATTTTCATCGTCGATAGTTGTGTTTGCTTCACCTACAATGTTCTTGACGGCAAATTTGTACTGCGTGGTGGTCACTCCATCTGTCCACACTGCAAGAGGATTCGATGGAGGGAGCACAACAAAATTGGCTAACCCCGCGCCAGCATCTTGATCTTTGAAAACGGTTCTTTGCGTGATTTGGTCAGCAACTTTGAAATCATCCAAATGGTCGAACGATGGCTTCCATAGAAACGCGTACGAGCTATATACTTTGTAAAACAGGTTGTTGTACACTCCGTCCCCAACAGTGCCGACCAGAGTGATTGTGCCGCGGTCAGATGAAGTGGTGCCATTGCTGCCAATTCGAGAAAACATGTTTAGGCCTATGTTCCACCTGCTGCCGGGTACGTTCAGGTACATCGCATGCTGCTCCTTCCCAAATCCAAAGTCGTGCAAATAGTTTCCATAGAATGTGCTCACTTCGGTAGTTTTGCTCAATGTTGATGGCGAGTCACAGTATACCGCGGCTGAGTACTCAACTCCCGTCACAAGATTATGGAACTTATTGAAATTAACAGAGTGCATTGTTCCACACATTTCAATCGCTGCATGGGCTCCACTAATTAGGAACATGCTGTTTCTGTTGTTGAATTGGGCGATCGTGGATCCTATGCGCTTGAAAGTACTTCCTTGCACAAAAATGACGTTTTCTCCCACATTGAACAGGGGTCCGACCAAATCCGTGAAATTGCTTTTTGAGATGAATAATGGTCTCTGATCATTCGCAAATAAATCACGTCCACGTAGTTTGCTGAGCGCAAAGTAGTTGAAAACTATATCCTCATTGCCGCTGGATGCTTCGAACACTTTTCCGGAATAGGTTGCAATTTCGATTTTGGTTGTATTTTTGATGGCAGAGGCAAGAGCGTACATGCGGCCATTCTTGGAGTCGATATAGTATTCATCAGATCTGTCGAGTTCAGACAGTGCGTTGGTGACGTAAAAGCCGTACTGGGTGCAGCGAAATGTTACCAAAAGTGGGAACAGCAAAAGACACAAATTAAATGCTCCAAATGAACTGTACCTTGGACGAAACTGCTTTGTCACGGCAAAGTTCGCTTGTGCTGAAGCGTTGGCCTTTCTTGTTCACCCTAACTGGTACTTTTTCCCATTCAGTCGACATGTTTGTGAGACTTCCTGCCACGTACAAGTCGGACTCCTTGGACCAGCAGGTCCATTTACTTGAAGGGATGCTTTTGTTTCCTTTTCCTTGAATCCCGAACGTGTTTCCAGACGGATACCCAGTTGCAACTACACCATCAAACAGCTGGGCCAAAGAAGACCCAGCTTGCAGATAGCTGTGATCATCCAGGTTGGGAAAGCGTGCCAAATGAGCGCGTTTGTCATTGAAGAAGACAGTCAATTCATTTTCGTCACATTGCTTGGTGGCATTTGGATGGATGCAGTTCCCTCGGGTACACGATGAGGGCATTTTCTTCATTTCATCCGGTAGCTTGCACACGCGTAAAGTGGAAGGCTTGCTGTTCACTCCGTAGTTGGGATCACTCTTTTGGAGCGGCTTGAAGCAGCTGTAGTCAAGTGTCGTAGTCCCAACAACTTGAGCTGGTGATGAAATATCCGCTGATTGGAAAGAAATGCCATGGCCATCTGGGAGAGGAATTGGAGCCTTGAGATTGTAGACGCCAGACTCGAAATAGACGTTAATATAGCCTTGAGCAAGGTTGTACGCATCAGCGAGGAGTGTGTAGTTGCTTGGGTTGACGTGTATAACTGTTCCGCTCATTTTTCTTCTTTTTTTTTTTTCAGCATTTCAGTATGTGTTTTATAGTGGTCGTGAACCCATCATATTCGAGTTCGAGAAGCTTGTAAATTGGAACGCAAAGGTTCACAAAGAAGGACTCTTTTTTTTCCGATTCGTTCGAGAAGGAGAACGATTAATGCGGAAGTGACACTTTGATGGTCACGAGACTCTAAAAAACGCGAAATCTCTGATTGGGCGGAATGTGTTCAAGATTCGTGTTGTGCGTGGTGAAGACACGGACGCGCATGTGATTCAAAGCGCCAAATTGAATGGAAGAATCTTGAATCGGTCTTGGTTGAGACATGGCGAGATTATTCGTGGAGAGAAGCTGGAGCTGTTTATGGGGTCTAGAGTTGAGAACCGACCTCCAAGTTTTGATGGTCTTTGATTGAATAAAAGTACAAATAGTTGCAAGGGAACTTTCAAACATATTGTTATACAGTTGGTAGTGCATTGCTTATTAAGTCGTCTGTTATAATTTTGTGGCCATGTGAGTGCGAAATGACGACTTCGATAATAATCACATGCTGCGCTTCAGGATCAGCAAAAACTTTTCAATCCCCATTTGTAGTGCCGAGCCACACCATTGTAAGCCATGGAAGTCTCGCCGTCAGTCGCCTTCATTTTCTGGGATGTAAGGTCGGTGGTCCAAACGCGTCCATTGCTTCCCATCTTTCGAAGAACTAAATCCCGCACCTCTTTACGCCACAATCCTGGATTGCACGCAATGTTAAGAGCAAATTATTGTGTGCACAAAACACGCGAATTACCAAACTGACTGGAATTGGAAACTTGCTTGCGCTTATTCGAGATTTAAAAAAATTGCATCTATAGCGCGGTCAATGGATACCCGGTTGCGTCGCATAATGAGGACGGGGATGGGTCTGTCTTTCAATTGTTTGACCATTTAATGGTATTTCGCGACGTGTTCTTTTTCGGGATCGAGGTGTATTGATGCAGGAATCTTTCAGTGATACACACAGAAGAGAGTGATGTTGGTGTTGGGATAAGCAGTACGGCGCAGAACGACGGAAAAACTTGTCTCTGCACGGGAATGGCACTGAGAATGAGCAGATGTATGACACAAGTAAGACTGAAATCATGAACCACACTCGCGCACGAATCGCGCGGGTAATTTGGGCCATTTTGCGGTGAGATGTCGGTATTCAAAGACTTGTTGTCATTGTCGAAAAAACCTTGGTCTTGAAAAACCGGACAATTGTCCGGTTTTTTATAATAAACACGACTCCCATTCACCTTCATTGTTTCCCCTCCCATTGTGTCTGACAAAAACGTCATTGGAAAGAAAACCAAATACCTGCTCCAGATTCCAAACCTACTCTCATCCTTACTCACTCCGGACTTTAGAAAAACCTTTGGGCAATGATTGTCGTCTACGGATCCACACGCGTGCATTTGCCAAACAGATTCCTACTCATCTATTCACTCACTGCGATCGGAGTTCTTGCCATCGTGAGTTTAAGTCTCATGCCTACTTTGTCGGATACGTTGTCTGTGCGTCAAAAACGCGATTTGGATGTCAAAGTTGCCACCACCCCGTTTGACGCGTCAAAGGAGAAAAAATTGGGGCTTCACTTGCCACCCTTTTTGAGCACCGGACGCCAGAATAGTGATCCACAAAAGATGCAGTTTGTAAAGGAGGTACATATTTCGTTCAAGTGTCACTGTTTGAATCAAATTCACCAAAAAAAAAAAAAAAGATGATGGAACACGCATGGTCCGGGTACGTGAACTACGCGTGGGGCCACGATGACCTCCAACCCATCTCGAAAACGGGGTACGACTGGTACCAAACACAAAACCTCCTCAACACCCCCGTGGATGCACTCGACACCCTCTACATCATGGGTCTCCACGCTGAATACAATGCATCCAAACACTTAATCCTCGAAACGCTGGATTTCAAGAAAATCACGCAGGCTGTGAGTGTGTTTGAAACAGTGATTCGCGTGTTGGGTGGGTTGCTTGCTGCGTATGATTTGGAAGGCGATTCGCGGTTGATTGAAAAGTGTGTGGAGTTGGCGGATTTGCTGTTGCCGGCTTTCGATGGGGAGTCTGGGTTTCCAGTGAATCAACTGGTTCTTGCGACGTGAGTCTGTCAAATTTTTTTTTTTTTTTTCATGAATTGTGCTGATTATTCTTGGGGGTTTGATTTCTCAAGTGGCGAGACTCGTGGATCTCGTACCGCACTAAGTCTCGCTGAAATTGGATCACTTCAGCTCGAGTTTCAGTATCTCTCGGACGTGACTGGGAACCCCGTCTATGCTGAAAAGGCACTGTATGTTTACAAGCAACTACAAACCATTAAAACACCGATTCATGGACTATACCCTGAGTATATACATCCGGAAGATATTCGGGGCGAGGTTCAAGGTAAACTACTTGGGCGTGGAGCGTTTTTGTAAAATGGCATTGTCAAATCCAAATCCAATTCCAAATCCAAATCCAAAAAAAAAAAAACCAAAACCAAAAAAAAAAAAAAAAAAGGCGGCAAAGTTTCACTTGGAGGAATGTCAGATTCATACTACGAATACTTGTTAAAAATGTGGTTTTCGACGGGTGAACCCAAGTTCTTTGACATGTACTACGAGGCAGCACAGGTGCCAAACACAAAATCTTTTTCACACAGGCTTCCCTATCCCTTTTAACATATTTTTTGGCGTCCAAGGGATTTGGAAACCGCCTTGTCCGACATTCGTCGAGCGGATACCTCTTTATCCCCGCTGCAAACGTCAGGAGATATGCTCAAGAAGATGGACGGACGGGTATCTCTGTCGAAAGCGAGAATTCGTTTGATCATTTAGTGCGTGTAGTACCATTCATTTTCACGAAATACCAACACCCTGAACTCGTTCTCTTTCTTAAAGGCTTGTTTCGCGGGTGGAATGTTTGCAACGGGAGCCTTGGCATCACGAACAGGAGAATGGACGTACCATTTAGATATTGGCCGTAAAATCACAGACTACTGCTGGAAAATGTATGAAAATACAATGACAGGGATTGGGCCCGAAAACGCGGAGGGTGATGCTGTTGCGCGGGATCCAAGATACCATCTGAGGTGGGGGGTTTATTTGCACCTTCAAAATGGCACGATTCAAGTTTCTAACACCCTCAATTTTTGACAGACCAGAAGCTGTGGAATCCCTATTTTACATGTGGAGACTCACGCATGATCCTGTGTATCGACAACGCGCATGGACAATTACAAAGATGCTTGAAAAGTATTGTAAAGACGACGGCGGGTACCATGGCCTCACAAATGTGAATGAGGTGGATGGGGAACCAATGGATCGACAGGAATCCTTCTTTCTGGCAGAGACGCTCAAGTATTTGTATCTGTGAGTTTTTTATTTTTTTTTTTTTTGGTTATGCAAAGCAGACCGGCTTTTTTTTTTTTTTTGAACGCGAATGAAATTAGCATCTTTGCCGACGATGACACGATTGCGCTTGAAAAATTCGTCTTCAACACGGAAGCGCATGTACTCTCAGTACGAGGCCACGGGCGAAGAAGCGACACGTCCAAGTATACCCCGGTACCCTTTTACGGTACCCCCTCTGAGCCAGTAGTGTTTGTTCAGGAAGATTAACAACAAGACTATGTGATTTCAACTTATTTCAACATTGAGTATTTAATAAAGGACAGTATGTCGGGGGGCTTCAAGATTAACATGGCAATTGATATGGCTGTTCCAGAAATGAAAAACACAGATTAGACCGTGCGAAAAAAAAAAAGAAAACACTCAAAGTTAAATAACCTGAATTCTTATGGCCTTGCAGCATAACCTGCGCACAACTCGTCAAATCACCTCCTCCAGCAGCACCTGCTCCAGCCTTGGCATCCCAAAATGTCACACTACGATCTTTATTCGCACTAACGACCCATTCAATATCCTCAAGTCCAGTTCGGCTCCCATCAGCGCTTCTCGCAAACGGTGCATTTGCTCCACCAAAGATATGTGAAAGACGCAAAAGGGACAGTCGCGGCTGCTTAAAAGTGTCACGCGGACAACTATTCAGAGAGAGGAAATTGTAGAGAGAGAGTGTGTGGTGGTTCGGAATAATATGCAATGCTAAAGTAAAGAAGGTAAAAAGTATCGCCAGTCAAAACAAAGCTGACAATTTGCAGAAATGGATAAAAATTTGATCACGTGAACGGACAGCATGTGGGAGAAACAAGCAAAGGGACAACAAGCCGCCAAAAAGAAAAAGAATGACCGCGTCTTTCGAGAACCCAACGACGCCAAACCTGAGAAGCAATGACGGCAGCATGAAGAGCCATTATGGCACTGATGTTGGCATTCTTCTCCTCCAAACGCGTACCATGTTAAAACGCGTCCAACTTAAAAAAATAAATGACTCGTTTGACGAGCTCAATTCACTGCTATCACCTAACCCCACACGCGATTTTGGATGAAGTATTTGAATATTTGTGATCAAAACCAAGAAGCAGCAACGCTCAGTCCGAATCACAGTTAAAACTTGTTCACACCCAGACCAAAATGCACATATATATATATTATTTAATATGTGTGTATAAATAAAACTACAGTCACCCTGCGTGAGGAGGATATTTGCAACGAAAATGATTTTAAAAAAAATAAAAACACGACTTAAGTATACAAGTATATAGATAGACACAAAAAGTGGACAGGCTTATTTGGGGGGCATTTTTACAATTCCCCATCAATGATGAACAGGGCTTGGTATATCCCCACGAACAATCACGTTGACTCGGGCGGGAAACACACGCGCTAACTTCTGACCATGCATCGGCAGTAACGAAGATGATCGTTCACTCCTCACAAATAATGCATTGCCGTCACTCCTTGTTGATGCAGGTATATTTGATACGCGCGGCGCACTGTCCAAGTCAGTTGTACTTAAACATTCATGCAATGCAGAAGCACGGCGGTCCCACAGTGTAGGAAGAACCGTTGTAGTGAATCCTTGCTCAGAATCATGCGATTTATAGGCGGGTAACGGTTCGTCGTCGGGGGTATGATTGTTGTATTGGCGAAGAAATTGTTGATGATGCTGCTGTCGCTGCTGGATGTACTCTCGCTCGAGACGCGTTTCACGGCAGATTTTGCCTACGAGGTAGACCAAAATAACAATGGAAACAAGCAGACTGATGCCAATCACGACAAGGAGCGGGATACCGATCGACAGCGGGAGAGCGTTGTTTGAGTTGCTGGAAGAGTCCGTGTTGGTGCGTGGTACGGTTGTTGTGGATGGTATGATGCTGCTGCTCGGAGGCTCAAATACCGGTGGAGGTGATGCGTTCATTATTTTTCGGTGGGGACCCTTGTTTGTGAAATTGTGGGGGGGACTGTTGTTCAAGATGCTTTTTTTTTGGGTAAATTATAAATGATTTTTTTTGTATGTCGCTTGGCCTTTGTTGTGGATGCTTGGGGGAGGTACAGCGCTGGGCATGGCGCTTTTTTGTTTGTTGTTTTTGTGGGTGTATTTTGGGTGTGGAAAAGTGGGCAGACTGAGTCACATTGTTTTGTGAATGCATCATGAGCCATAAAATATGTATTTGTATATAATACACGCGTGTGAAATCGCAGACATTCACCTGATCGCTGAAGCTGTGTGTCGCATAAATATAAACAGTCAATATATTTTACAGAATGGGAAATCCAATCCCTGTGTTCAAACAGGTTCAATCCTCACAAAGTTCAAACCCAATAAAGTTCAACTTGCATATAAACAAAAGCAACACACCTCTTTCGCATCAGAACACGATACACAAACATGCAGTCCATCCCATACGTACCCCTGGCAGACACCCTCGACCTCCCTCCATACCAGACACTAGACTTGCCGCACGCCGCACAATCGCAAATGCAAATCCCTTCCCTCCTCAACACGCAAAACACACAATCGCAGATGCAGATCCCACCCTTCCTCGACACGGGAACCGCCCTCCAACAACAAGTGCAGCAACCCCGCGCTCCAAATCCATCAACTTGCCCGTCGTGCAACTGTTCCTGTCCAAGCGCCGGGTCTTGCTATGGACTTGGCGACTTGATCGTGGCGTTAGTGGAATGTTGTTTTTGTATTGGAAACGGTTGTCTTGAGTGCATGCATGCAGTGTGTGCGGTGTGTGGGGATTGTTCGTGCGATTGCTGTAGCGGTTGTGATTGCAACGGTTGTGATTGCAACGGTTGTGATTGCAACGGTTGTGATTGTGGGGGTTGCGGTGGTTGTGCATGCTAGCTGTTGAGGGTATTGAGAGAGCGTGTGTGTAACTTTATTTATGTGCATAGAGTGGGGGGTTTGTCTTTGCGCTTATCGCAAAGAAGTGAAACAAATGAACACAATCAAGATATCTGTTGTTGACTGCTTCGAGCGGTGCAATCATTAGTTTCATGCGTTGTCATGTCGGAGAGAGAGAGAGAGAGTGGCGACAACAATGCTCGACTGTTTTGAGGATCGTGACTTTTTTTATTCAACCGACCCCAAACAAACAACGACGCTCCACACACACACACACACACATGCACCTGCAGCTCCATCTAGAACAGGCACTGAGAAAAGAGATTTCATGCGCGTGTTAGTTCAACAAAACTTGTTCAAAATTTTAAAGTTTGAAAGAGCAAGGGTCGCGCCCCCCTTCAACAACTTACATCCAAACAGCAGCACAGTCCACATCCAAGCGCTGCTCCAGCGGCCAAGTTGTTCTGTTTTTACACACAATAGAGGAGGAGAAACAAAAAAAAGGTTTCAGCATCCCCACTCTTTGCGCAACACTTTCCCTCCTCCTTCACAAAAAACAACTCACCACTCCCGACGACTGCTGCTGCTGAGGCTGTTGCTGCACATAAATCACTTGCGGCGATTGCTGCATTGGAGCCTGACCATACGGCTGCTGTCCATACTGTTGCTGTTGTCCATATGCTTGCTGCGGCTGGGGTGGGTACGAGTTGTTGTATCCAGGGGGGCCAGCCTTTGAGTCGCCGCTGTCCATGGGTGGTTTGTAGTCTGTAGGCATGTATGCACCGGCGCCACCACCGGGTGGAGGGGGACCCGATGGTTCGGCGTAGGATGCTCCCATTGGAGGGGGTGGGCCGCCAGGTGGGGCGAAGGATCCTGGGGGTGGGGCGCCTGGTTGGGCGTACTGTGGTTGCTGTTGTTGGCCTGGGTAACTCATTTGGGTGCTTATTTTTGGAATTGCAAAAGTTTAAATTGTTTTTTTCATTGTTGCCAGGAAGCATGAGAAGCATGAATGATGGGTTTCAAGTATCTGTTTACCTTTGGGGTGTGGTAGGGCGGTGTGGCTGTGTAAGAAGGGGCCGCCTGGTTGTTGCTGGCTGCTGGTTGCTGGTGGGCTGTTCCCTAGATACATAAGGATTGGCCGCGAGCGAGGTAAAAAGAAGGCCAGCAGCGAGACTGCCAAAACAAGGCTGTTTGCGCACTAACATACCGTCCCAGCCACTCAAGCAGCAAAAAGGTTTGAAACTTTAGTTCCTGTGCATAAATCACAAGCGATGGACCAAAATAAATGTAAATAAAAAACTCATGTCCAATCCACTGCGGTCACAACCAACAACAACACAACCAACAACAGCAACTCTAAACCTTCAGCGGCAGCAACAACCCGCGCCCCCACACCCAAACGTGACCCTCGTCCAGAAACCACCCGCGCTGTCCCTCTCGGCGGCAGACCAAATCGCACACGCTTTGGCGACATCCAACTCAACCTACGCTCTCGCAAAAGTGCACTTTGACCCCCTCGCTGCATCAATTCGACGGGTTGTTGAAGTGGATAGGACCAAGCAGCAGTCTATGGGTGGGAATAGTGTGAGTGGTGGTGCTGGGAATGCGGCGCAGTTTCGGTTTGATGATTCGTCTTCATCTTCTTCGTCGTCTTCATCGTCGGCAGTCGTGTATTCGAATGGTGGTGGTGCGAGCGGTCGCTTCAACATGGGTGTTCCGAATGTCAACAATTTAAACACTTTGAACTCGACGGCCAAACTGCACGCAACAAACACACAAACCTCGAAGCTGATTTGAAAATATTCAAACAAATAAAATATAAATATATTGAAAAAGAAGAAAGCGCGATATCAAGGGCCTGATGTTTGAGTTGGCGAGGATCAGGTAGCAGCATGAATTCATGCACTGACAAGGATCGCCTTTTTGTCGACACTGCTTCCATTGAATCCCATGGATGCATCGCGAATGCTTGACTAACCCCCTGCCCTGTTTCACTGCCCATGGCCTAAAAGAAACGCGTTTACTTGAACTCAACCAACATTTGCATTCTCCATCAACAGGCTCTGCACTCGCAACCATTCATCGACAACCCGGACTTTCCATCAAGGCATACGCGGTGAATACTCGTATTTGCGGTTTCTGGGTGGCTAATCATCAAGGAACAAAAAAAAAAAAAAACACTTTGGAATTGGCAAAAAAAAAAAATGTTGACCGCGCACATCGAACACGGCCTTGTGGCAGTTTGCGCAACATGTTTACCGACTGTACAAGTACCCAGATCTCTACTCTTTGGTGCTAGCTCAGCAGCAACAACACCTGCATCAACCGAGGAGCAACTGACTCCCACCACCCAAAGATTTCCAGCTGCAAGTTCAGTTGAACCACTTGCAACAACCAACCACCACCAGTCTAAAGGAAACTTTGAATTTGGCATCGAGATTCCTCAAAAAGAAGGACCGGATTCCGAGGGGGCTGCACAACACGCAACACACGCAACGCGGGCGCGATCGCACACGGTGTCTGCATTTTGGGGGCAACAAACGCATGAACCATTCCTCATCCCACATGAACCCGGTAGCAGTGCTCCTCACAAACCAGACGCGTATGCACCAGCAACTTCACCGACGCTGTGCTTTTCGCCAGATTCCATGGAACTGGGCGGTTTCTATTTGGAAAACCAAGTCTGTCTGTGTTACGAGTTGAACGCGTGTCACTGCGTCGAGTTGGAGGGGATCCCAGAAGTGCTGCAGTGTCGCTGTTTTTCGTGCCATAACCGTCGATTCAGTAACACGGCGTGGGAGGGACCAGTAGTCAGGCGGGGAGGTAGTCGTGGTCATGGTCAAGTTCATGCGAGGCCACGTAGCAAGAGTTTGGATGTTCACTGCCATGCGCGAAGGAATTCTACGGAATGGCATGTTTTGGATAATGAGGTGACTTTTTTGATTTTGTTGGGTTAAACAGTTTGTTTTTTTTTATCAATCTTTTTTCTCTTTGCGTGTTTGTAGCGGTCCACGAAGGGGGTTTGTTTCGGTAGGCACAGCAAGAGTTGCGTTTGTGGCGGTAGCGGAGTTGGATGCGAGTGCGTGTTCAAGTGCACGTGTTGACGGCGGCGCAGACTGCGCAACGGGCAAAACAAAAACAACGAGAAAACCACGGACGGCTGGACTGAATCTGATATTCGCCGGCCTTTTTTGCGCGCATTTTTGCAAAGTGAGTGTGATTGTAAAGAGGAATAAAAATGAAGGAAATATTCCCATGCCTATTTATAGAACTTTCATTAAGACCCTCACTTTCACCCCCCCAACAGATCCAACTCAGATTTCCGTGTTCCAAATTCGGATCCTTTTGAATCAAACACCCAACCCAAATATGGAGCATCCGGCAGTGAAGCGGCGGACCTCCTCACAGCTGTTTAACAGCGCCGACCTCACCTTTTCAACCATCCTGGGCGAGGAACGCGAAGTCGAAGCAGCCAAACCAGGCGCCAACCCAGCACCAACCAACTCAACCAGCATCAACAACAACAGCAACAACAATAGTAACAATACAGCTCCTTCCATCAGCGCAATCAACGCCATCGCAAACAGACTCTCGCACAAACGCATGCGCCGTCGATCCTCCTTCGGCCTCGTGCGCGGCATCGAAAGCGATCCACCCGTCTTTACGCCCGGCATCTGGGTCGACAAGATCAGTTCTTCGACAATCAAATCCCCGTCTCCAGCGTTGAGCCCGTTAATGAATCACGTTCCAACGTCGGTGGCGTCTAGTCCTGTGTTGGCAAGGGTCTCGAGCCCGCATCTACCGCCGACTGTTTCAAGCCAGGGCCATGCGAGTTATGGTAGCTTGGATTTGCAGGTTCAGAGTAGTAGTGTTGGTAGTTTCAATGGGAGTGGGGGTGGCGGTGGTGGCGTCAATTTCAGACCCCCGACTTTTCAAACCCAACAACCTCAACAACTTCAAATACAACAGCAGCAGCAGACTCTTCATTTACAACCAACCATCCGCAGCAGCAGTAGTGGCGCAAACTCGCCCATGATGGCGAGCCCAATCATTTCCAGCACCTCATCGTCCACAGTCACCCAATCCACCGTCAACACGCTTGCCATGATGCAACAACAACAACGCCTTTTAATTCAACAACAAAACATGAACAAGTCAGGCTCCAACAACCACAGCAAGAGCGCGAATCCTTCCCCACGCATGTCGCATACAAACTTGCCCCCACAGCAAAATAACCAGCAACAGAAAATTAATAACAGTCCCATGCAGAAAAACTTGGCACCTCCCATGGTCATTCAGAGTAATGGATCTCCCATGCTACATCCCATGAACTTGCCATCACAAGCGAATATGAGACCCCAGCAACAGCAACAACAGCAGCAGCAACAAGCGTTTTCAAACCAGCAACCGCACCCGGACCAGCAGTCCCATTTGAACCAGCAGCAACCCAACAACGGACATCATCCTGTCACCAACCATTACCATCACCAAGGCGCGTCACTCCTGCAGCAGCAAATCATGAGTAAAGCCTACGTGTCCCCGTCCCCCGTGTTTCAAGCAATGTCCATGACCCAACCCAACTGGGCTTTAAAACAAACGGACGCCTTCAATTCAGGAATCTCAATGAACGATGTTTCTCCGCAAATCCAGCAACTCCCCACACCCAAAAAATCACACGCAACGAACCCAACCGTCGGGAAACTGAAAGCCAAAGGCTCTTCCACCACGTTTTCTGTATCTCAAAGTACCATGAGCAGTCCAACCCCGGAACTGGAACGTGTTCTTGAAGAACGTGACGACGATGAAGAGCAAGAGTCGCTCATTGATGTTGAAACTGAATCTCAACCTTCACTCACAGCGCCGTCGCCTCGGTCCATACATCAAGGTATCAAGCGCCCTGCGTCAACGGCACTCCCATTCAACGCGCTGCATTCAAAGGCTTTTAAACGTGGCGCCAACAGCAACGCTGCTACACCTCAAGCCCCTCCTCCTTCCACAAAACTTTCGACTGTAACTTCAGCATCCGCGACACCCTCGCCATCCAAACCGACCCCGAAACGGCTTCCAAAACAAAAGCAGCAACACGCGCATAATTATTCTCTCGAAACAAAACTTTTCCAATTCTCTCTGCTTCCACCGCAAACTCGTGTCCAAATCTTTTCGTACTTGTCTCCAGTTGCGCTTGCAAAATTCCGTGCAATTGACCGTTTAGCTGGCGCTTCAGTGTTATGGAACCCATTGCTCCGCGCCAAAGACGCGCAACTGCACCGGAACTTGACTATAACACATTCAACGAACCTACACCATCTCGTGGACGTTCTTCGCGGGCGTCAAAGTCCCAGTGCAGCCGCCGAAAATGTCGTCTTGTTTTGGAATGGAATTGTAGATGTGTTTATGAAGCGGCAAAAGGGAGGAGCAGCATCAGCATCAGCATTGTCGCGGTACTCTACAGAATGGATTGCGTTTGCGATTGTTGAGACGGGAAAACGTGTCATGAATGGGATGCGGTGTAGTGCGTGTCATATGCGGCCGAGAGTGAAGGATGCGGTTTGGTGTAGCGGGTGTGGAGCGTTTGCGTGTGGGCCAAAGAATTTCGGGAAAAAGTGCACGTATAAAGGGTAATGGTATTTTGTAATGTTTTCGCTAGTTCCCTTGCTGATTCTTTTTTTTTTTTTTCTTCGTAGAAGCATGCAGGGCCTTGACGTGAAAGCAAACGGGATTCCGAATCTGACGGGATTTGCCTGCAGCCATTGGAAAGAAGACTGTTGCTATGGATGCAACACAAAAACAGCAGTCAAATGCTCCTCGTGCAATGGATTCAATTGCAAAGTGTGTACTCCCGAATGCAGTTGTCGAGCAAAGTGATCGCGCGCCCTCCTTTTGAAGACGTGGTTGCTTGAGGGTTTTTTTGTGTTTTTTCTTTTTGGTTCAGGCGGACTTGGTTTAGGTTCTTTCGGGAGAAAATCTGCGCGATGTACGGATTCCCATGATTCGTTTTTCTTTTTATGTTTCTTTTTTCATGCTGGAACGCGTCGCGGATGAGTTTTTTGTGTTTTTCAAATGTTTGGCAAATCATGACTTTATTGTACATATTCGGCCCAATTCAATGTGTTTAAGAAAGCGGGTATTTGCGCCACACTTACATACATCAGCATTCTGATCAAGAGAGAGAGAGAGAGAGAGAGAGATGCTTGCAAAGGAACAGATGCTTTCTAGTCTGGTCTGCAACTCTTGTCTGATCCTGGATAGCGCTCAGATACAAAGAACTTTCGGACACGTACACGAGCCTTGTGCAGCAATCGAAAAAACGTTCATTTCACCAGAA
>QEAP01000086.1:0-35571 GCA_006535975.1 Chytriomyces confervae
AACTTAAAATTTTCAACAACAAAAATCTGACAATTTCTCCAAATGGAAAATGTAAACAACAACAACAAAACAAGAACCCCGAACGCTGCCTCCGCCATCCCAGGCCTCGGCAGTTCCACCCTCCACACCGGCTCCCTGCCAGCCTTGAGGAACAATGCTGCAGTCTGGGTCAGTGCATCACTCCTCATTCTCATCGTTGGAGTCACTAACTGCCTGCAGACCTTGATCTGTGTATGTCATCAGATCCTCAGCCTTAATTTGCTCCAGTTCAGCAGGACCACCTGCTGGTCCAAGACCTGCAATGCACCGCATCTCCTCCATGAGAATTGAAAAGTACGGAACCCTGCCCCTCAGCATACCACGAGCTTTGCACTGTGTAGTAAATGTTTTTAATATTTCTTTTGCAACCGGCACGCAAAACACTGCAAAACACTCACCAACAATGCCGCATGTTTCAGGACATCATTTGTGAGCTTAACCTTGGCTCTGAATACAACTGCAGCATATTGAGTAAGGGTGAGATTCACAGTGTCTTTATTATAGTGTCCTTTGATCTATTTATGCAAAGTTCATTGAGTGCAACAGGTAACCATACATATTCAATGCTATAGACTCACCTTTTTCACCATGGAATTGCGAATACTCATGAAAGAAGCTTTGATCTCATTTATGAGCATGGTGTGTTGATCAGGAGTGTAAGATGTAAATAATGTTCCCCATACTGGTTGAAGGTGATTCTAAAAGCATACAAGCAGAATTAACAAAGACAAATAACAATACTGAGCTCATTTTCTTAATACCAAAGTCACTTGTTTCATTTTTCTTCCACCCCAATTTGAGACCAACATGCAAGAAAACCAACACAGATGTCCAAGATGCAACAAGGTGCAACAAGGCATTTGCTGGGATGCGAAGGGCAAGAAATCTCAATCTTCACATGTGGCATTGTTGAAATGAATCTGAATCTGACAATGAGAGCCTGCATTCACTCAAGAGTACCAGCTCTGCTCAGCAAAGTGCTGAAAGCACAGAGCGCAACAATATGATGGTTGAAGCAGAAGCAGGTAAGACCTTGTTATCAAGGTTGGCTCTTTACAGAATGGACTGACAGATCTCTTGTCAGCAGATCACAATGATTATGTCAGCAACGTCAGTTTGGAAGCAGAAAACCAAAATGCAGATGGAGATGAACAAGAGGAACATCATAGCACAAGTGACAGTGAGAGTGCAGGTAATTCAGTTGGGACTGAAACTGATGTCGATGACAATTCTGACGCGGATTCTGATGACGATTCTAATGTGGATTCTGACATGGATTCTGATAATGCTGCTCCTGACTTTGGATCCAGCTATTCCCACCTGTTTCCATCAAAAACGCATGCTCTGCTGTTCAGTCTGTTATTTGCAAAGCGTCGCTACATCAGCATTACGCAAATGAAACTACTGTGGGGAATTTTTGAACTACTACAAGTCAATTGTCCTTCATTGAATGCAATGCTGCTGCTCTGCAAGAAGCTTTGCAAAGTACAGCCTGTTGAAAGGCAATCAGCATCAGGGATCCAAACTTTCATCAGGCCCATTCCAGAGCTCATTAAATCAGTGTTTGCGACACTGTCAATTGCAAAGGAGATACAACATGGTCCACAGTTATCACCACGGCCGCAAGAAATTTATGAGTCATTGGCATTTTCTGTGAGAGCCCCCTGCCTTTAGATGGACAACAATTCAACTGGATTTTATTCTGGGTGAGACGTTTGAAAATGTTTTATGTAATTTGTCTGACGTAACTTTTTAGAGATACTGTTATAATGCCTAATTGTGAACAAGGCATTATAAAGTGCTTTCTGAAACCTGGTGTCATAGCATTTGGACAAGTGTCTGAGCATTTCCATTCTGTGTTGCAAAACTTCACAACTACAGTTGAATTGCATCCAGGAGAGGTTATGATGCTTGTTCAGAGGGGAAACCTCAGTATTCAAGGTAAGGTGTGACAGTCTTTTATTTTAAGATGTTAACAAATTTTTTGTTCAGTGAATGGCTTGAAAGTTACAAACTTTCCAGTTATGTGCAGCTCTGATGAAACTTCAGGAAACACTACCAAGCGCTACAACCACTTTGAGAACTTTTTTGTTCTGTTTCCATCACTTCCACACAAGTTTTATTGTCCTCGGTATATCATCTTTGCTGCTACCACAAACACTGGATCATGGTCGGATATTGCTGAGGTTGTCTTGCATGATTTGAGACATGGTAATATTACATTGTTCATTGTATTTGATGTTGTAGAGCTAAAAAAGTACCAGGGAGTCCTCTCTTTTGTGGAATCAAAGTACTTGATTCAAATACTGGAATAGACATTATGGTTGTTTCACAGCTGTTTCAATGCTGGTGGATAACCCTCATGCTGCCCAAATATGCCATCAAGCTGGAGCACAAAGTGATTTCAACTGTCAAATATGCACTGCACCCATTGGAATTCCATCTACTTGCATGCAACTTCATCCATATTGATGGTTGGCTGAAACAAAGGAAGTACTGTCTTGAATGGCACAAATGAACAAAACACAATCAAAGGCCCTGAGAAAAGCAACTGGAGTAGCTGTTCCCTCTGAGCATACTAACATCTATCTCAATCTCCCTGGGTTTTCACCACATGCACAAACTCCTGTTGAAATACTTCATACGCTTTTACTTGGAGTCATCAAATACTTGGCAACAGAGGCGAAAGAAAAATTAGCCTCAAAAAAATCTTTGAAACTGAAAGCTGCAATACTATTCACAACTACCTCAACATATCAGCATGGTCATTTGTCTGCAAAACAAGTTACACACTACATTTGAAGCATGAACAGAAAAGACTTTAGAGGCCTTGCACAAATAGGGCCATTATTCTTCCCATGGTTTCAGCCATATTTGACTTGGCTTTGGATGGCTGGTGCAATTCTTACCAAACTGGCATATGATTCCAAGTATGCTGACTTGGAGTTGAGGTATCGTCATCTCCAAAAGGCTACCATTGCAGTTCAGCATCTGTTTCATGTTTCACTGCCATCTGCCAAAGACAAGCTGAAAGTTTATCTACTTTCTCATCATCCTGATAATTTCCGGATCTGGGGGCCATTGTCACTGTATGCAGTTGAAGTTCCTGAACAAATGAATGGAGATGTACGCAAGGACATAGCCAACTCAAATCAACATTCCCCATCAAGAGATGTTGTGTGGGAATTTGGGATTCGAGAAGGAACAATCTCATATTTATGTGGGGCTTCAGGAGGAGGACCAGGATTGCATATGCTTGGAGCAGATTCAGTAATCATTAAACATTTGTTCCCTCCTGCCAGGCAGGTTCTATCAAGAGCTCGCATTCAAATTGGCTGATTCTTCTTCTTTGATAACTGGAGCCACATTGGAAAAGTCATTCAACATAACAAGCGACAAAAACTTGTTTCATGCAAGAATTACTACTGGATGGGCTGTTAACATCATGGAGAATTCCTGCACACAGTTTGCACAACAATTGTTATGTCCCTGTTGCAGATATCAATGACCAAGCAGATGTCAGTCATGACTGCTGGAATGGACATTTTGCATGCAGCTGGAAACAAGATGGAACAATTGCACATTCCAACTTAAACACGTACTTTCTAATCCCTTTCACATGGAATGTCATCACACACTTGGAACTGCAGAAACAGATGTATTCCTCAACTTTTTACTCTCTAAACCTTAACTTGTTGTTTCATTTACTTCTCTTGGAATAAATAAAAAGAAGATCCTCTGTAATCTATTTATTACAACAAGCCGCACCTTCAAAACTAGGTGGACACTGGATCCACCCCCAGTGTTGCTATTTTTATTGCAGCCATGTGCTGTGATTCTTTAATCGGCTGATAAATGGTTCTTTCATCAGCCAAGAAATGGCAGGTTATCAGCCAATATTCTGCCGCGCATCTGCCGATAATCTGCTGCAGCAAATTGGACGAAAATTGCCAGTTTTTCGGACCGAAAAACGGTCGATTTCTAAGATCAGCCATTCATTCACCAGCAATCGGCCTGTTAATCTGTAGTTTATTCCACAGTGAGTCAGCAGTCAAATCGTCAGGGAATCGGAGCAGAATTGGTACTATTTTTCGGCCGCCACCAATTGTGGCTGATATCAGAGCCGATTCTGGGCCAATTTTGCTCGTGGCTGATTTCAGCCGGTTTTTACGTTAGCAGTGTACATTCAACAAAAAATAATGGAACACTGAAGAAACTAAGATGAACTCAAAATATATGGGAAAATCACTAAAAACAATGGTATTTCTGGGAATCCTGAGAGTCCTTGCATTCTTGCACTGGTAACTTTGTGACATACAGAAACTCAATGCTGAAGTCTTTCTGATTGTTGACTGATTTGCTGTCCATGTGGCTGGCAAAATAAGCTTCTTCATTGACAAAATGGATTCCTGCCTTGTGACCATCTGTTGTTACAGTGTTCTTGAACATTATCACTCAGTACACCAGAAACCCAAATTCACAATTCTTTTTCCGTTTCTTCTTCTTGCTCTGCCTTCGACTGTGGAACCTGCACACATACTGCCAAAGACTTGTGTTGAAGAGCATGCTTTTTCAATAAAATCACTTCTATTATATTTACTTTGTGTCCTGGGTTACACAGCACTTGCAAGTTTGGATTTGACGTTGTCCATGTGTTCAGTACAGAACAAGAACCACCTACATTTTTAAACTACTGTAAGTGGAGTTTGCCACATCCTCAGCTCCTTTGTCTTCCTTTTCTGCCCTTGATCTTGTTTCTGAGCATTGCCAGTCAAGCAACCATTGATAGGACACTAGCATGAACTTACACACTTCTATGATGAAATCACACTGGATATGTGTGTTGTTTTGCAGTCTGGATAGCTGTGGATCTGCAAAGGAATTGTCACAATGCAAATCCCTGACCCTTCCTCATAGACGTGTCCTTCCCACCCTTATATTATATTTCATGACACAATCCTGACTCTGCTTTCTTTTCAACAACACAGCAATTATACAGTACATGTCTGAATGTGAGAGTGTGCCTTACTTGCCCTGTCACCTCTGCTCCACCACCCAAGCAGCCTACTCATCTTTTGCCAGCTCCTCAACCTTTGCCTTGCTAACCCTACCTTCAAACAACAACAAAATATAGGCAAATCAACTCTTGCTGCCTTGCATAGGATGTGTTTGTTTGTTGACTTGCATCCTAAGCCTTTTGATTTGATGGTCCAAATGAAGCTGCTAAACCCCCTTAAGTGCACATGGAAGGTATGTTGATTTCTGGCAGCTGTTGCAGTATGATTTTTTATTCCTTCTCTGGAACTGACACACTGAATTTGCTCATAACAAACAGAGAGTGCTGCCCAAGTTGCCCTGTGTGTGGCCATGGAGGAATCTCCTCCTGGCCAAGAAGGAGAACAATGCAAGGATGGTGGGAAGAATGGGTAAGCTTGTTGCTTTTGGCAAGTGCAATGTTCAGCCTGGCAAGCTGCCCCTGCAGCAGCTTCAAACAAGATGAAATACAACAGCAATGATGACTGGTGTTATTTCAGCTGCACATATAATGATGAAAAATGAACAATGTCCGAAATGCCAGCAAATTCTCAAATAATGCATATCACATCAACTCCAGATATCCTTGGCTGGGAAGCCAGCATTCAATGCATGTTGAGCTGCTGTGCGCAATACCTATATTTGCTCACATAAGCTTCTGGCCTCAGATCATAGATACGTGGAGTCGTTGAAGATGTCTGTAGTTGCCAAGTGATTGCGTATTCAGCAGCAGTCTGAAGTGTGTGGCGCGTCTCTCTGGCAAGATGGAATAATGCATCTTTTTATCGGAAAGGAGCGCTGGAACATCTGTACAGATCGTCATGATAAGATGAGACATATTGTTGTTGCAAATACTTGGACACGAGACCGCCGTCATTTTTACATGTCTTGGATAAAGCATGTCGAAATATGAATCCACCAACGTGGCCCCACTGACAATCGCGCAAACGCCACCTCGATACCCCAAGGAACTATTCGGCCTGGACCGACGGCGATCTATAGATACCCTGCCCATCGAAGTCCTGCACCAAATACTGCGCTGGCTGCACCCTCGCAAAATCTTCCACATACGCCGAGTGTCACATGCCTTCTATGCCTGCACATCAACAAAACACTTTGCGGCATCGAATCTCGCACTCTACATAAACCTACGACCCGACAAAGAAACTTACCTGCGCGACCTTCGAGGTGTGGGCAATCAATCACCAACAGAACAACAGCCAGAAGGAGAAGTGCCTTGCGAATCTCCCGAGACGGGGATAACGACCATCTACGTGGAGAAAACGCAAAACTCTCCCTGTTGGCTTGACGAGGCTTTCTTCCACATGCCCGACCAGTATAAAGCCGTGTTTGCCGAAACGTATCTGAAGCATGTCGAAAATTTGGAATGGGGCGAAAATGACACATTCCTCGAAGCACCGATTCCTCAGACAGCGATTGGACTCCTCAGAAACCTCGTTCGGCTGAATTTGAACGACTGTGGGATCACTGGGACAATTCCAGTTGAGCTGACAACGCTCGTGAAGTTAGAATGCCTCTCGCTGTACGAAAATGAGTTGGTCGGCCCTATTCCGCCTCAGCTGTCTCTGCTGGTGAATTTGAATGAACTATATCTGGGGCGAAATCGTCTGTCGGGCACTATTCCTCCGTCCCTTGGTGAACTGACGGGCCTGAAGATGTTAAATCTTGGGCCAAATGAATTGATTGGGGAAATCCCGGGAGAACTGGGACGACTCGTCAATTTGAAAGAACTATTTTTGGGGGGAAATCAACTGACGGGCCATATTCCCGTTGAATTGTGCAAGCTCGTCAACATCTTGGATCTCTTTCTGCATAAAAACCAACTAACGGGGCCTGTACCGCCAGAGATTGGGGAGCTCGTGAATCTGCGGTGCGTGTACTTTGAAGAGAACCAGTTGAGTGGGGAGATACCCGTGGAGGTCTTGAAGCTGGTGCGGTTGGAGGACTGCGATATGAGGAACAACCAGCTCACGTGTTCTTTTCCATGCCCTTCGCTTATTCAGTTTTAAAGCGAGCTCCTGGTCATTTTGTTTTTAAATTCGTTGCAACTGGAGAGTAATTATACCTGCTGACTTCTGACGTGGGTTGCGCTCGTCATTTTGAGGCAAGCGGCTGGATGTGAAAAGACAAAAAATTATTTGCAGACGATGAGCACAAGCACGGATCCCCTTCTTCCGACCTCCGCTGCGTCAGCCAGCCGGGAGCAACGGAGCTCACTGGACACTGAAAGGGATATCAGCAACTACTCGGATTTCGTGGCTGGCAAGCTGGGACTGACCACTTGGTGGACGACGCTGACGCGCGCGGGAGTGATACTGGGGCTCTCCCTGGTGCTTGGCCTCGTTGTGCGATGGTGATAAGCAGCACTGAGATATCGTCTACTGGCCGCTTACTCACGGCGTTGTCTCCTGCAGGGTCGACGGACACTTGAAGGACCGGATTCCAGTCCAGGTGATTCTGATGGTGTCGGACGGATTCGGACCAGCGTCGCAGACATTGGCGCGCAACTATGCAACCCATGTGTCCCAAATCCAGACTCTTGCGCTCGACTCAATTCTTGTGGGTGCATCGCGCACACGCTCAAGCAACTCTTTTGTCACGGACTCGGCTGCTGGTGCAACTGCGTTCTCATGCGCCCTGAAGTCGTACAATGGAGCTATTGGCGTGGTAGGACCCTTGCGAATTTCTTTGCATGCGATTCATGCATTGCATGAATTAATGTTGGAAATCATCGCAGGCTCCGGACCAGTCACCCTGCGGAACCGTATTGGAGGCTGCGAAATTGGCCGGATACTTGACTGGCCATGTCTCGACATCGCGTGTAACCCATGGTTTGCATTCCGAATTTAAATTCAGCAACTCAAACGGTCCAGCTCACGCATTTTTACCCCGCAGCAACCCCCGCTTCTTTCTCATCACACGTTATTGACAGAGGCATGGAAGACGAAATTGCTGTGCAGCAGATTGGAAATTATACCCTGGGGCGAATGGCCGATTTAATTCTGGGAGGGGGTTCTTGCCATTTCAAACCTCAGCGAGATGGCCCATCTTCCAGCTGTCGTCAGGACAATAATGATTTGATTGCTGCTGCTCAAAGTGCTTACGGTTGGAACTATCTGGACAACGTGAATGATTTTCGAAATGAGGCGTTGAGGTGCAGTTCGTGTTTTCTAACCTTTATGATTTTTTTAAAAAATTCTTCTGGGCAAAGTTTACCGCTTCTTGGCCTTTTCACCGCTGACCACATGGCGTACGAAATTGACCGCGATTCTGCCAAAGAGCCATCACTGACAGAGATGGCAATGAAGGCATTACAGCTGCTTAGTGACAATGCTAAAAAACAGAACCGTGGATTTTTTGTCATGATTGAGGGAAGCCGCATTGACATGGCGGCGCATAGGTACAATGGATCATGTGGAAGTATAAATCGTTTCTTATCGACTGCTTGCCTTTTTAGCAATGACCCTGCCTCACATGTTCGCGAAATCTTGGCATATAACGAAGCAATCGCTGCTGTTATTGACTGGGTCGACAAGCATCCTAATACTGTCATGATTTCGGTAAAACAAGGCGCTTAATGCGCGTGTGCGACAACCTCATTAGCGTCATTCTCACCTTCCTGGCTTGTTAACTTTAGGTGTCAGACCACGAAACGGGGGGTCTTTCTGTTGCTCACCAGCGCAATGGATCTTACCCCGTTTACGAATGGTTCCCATCTGTTCTTGTCCCAGTCAAGAAAAGCACCGAGTCCTTGGGGAATATGATTGCGGCATTTGTGGAACCATTCAACCCGCCTGTCTTTCAACAATTCATTCATCAAATTATCACAGACCAGCTTGGTATCACGGATGTGACCGCGGATGAACTGGCATTTATGCAGACTCCAAACCGAACAACCAGCGCCTACACAGACTACATGGGTAAAATGGTGAGCGATCGCGCTGGATTAGGATGGGCCACGCATGGCCACAGTGCAGTGGACGTGAATTTATATGCGCATGGGTACAAGAGTGCAGAGTTGAGAGGGAACCACGAGAACACTGACATCGGCGCATTTATTGAGAGGACTATGGGAATCAATCTGAAGAGCACAACAGCAAAGTTGTTGGGTGGTGAGCAAAAAGTGAGCAGCGAAGGAGACGGTTGGTGGAGTCGCGTGCAGGCTGCGTACAAGTTGTTTGTCGAAAAGAAGGGTCGTGTGAATGCGAATCCAACTGCCGACGCGTTTGCTGAAATTCACTACCACGAGCAAAGTATTGTAACTAAATAGCGCGATTTGGTTTACCAAAACGGGGAGGTTGACGTGCGCTGTGGTTATTTAGCATTAAAATCAACTTGAATAGCTTTGAAACTAACTGTTTTTGTTTTTTATTTCGAACGGCGGGCACTTTTTTGGCGTTGCGCAAGAACAGCGGCAATTTGAAGCGAGATTTCTTTCATCCGCAGATCCTGCTGTTCACGCTCTTCATCCATCTCGTCTTCAATCCTGGACAAGAGTCAGTCAACTTCTTTGCGGTAATGTATGTCGGTAGTTTACCTCTTCAGATCTTCTCGAAGTTTGGCGATGATTGCGTCGCGTTCGTTGATGGCTTTCTCATACGCGTCATGGTCCTTGCCTCTGTTCCGCTTCAAATGATCTACCTCTTCGAGGGTTTTGTCAAGCCTTTTCTCCAAGGAATGGTTTCTTTCATCACACTGTTTCGCAGTTTTCATGGCCGTTTCATGTTCCGACTGAATCGAACGAAGCTCTGTCCAAGTGGGCAGTGTGAGTTATTTACAACACGGATTATTTATAAACTTGATGCCAGGAACCTGAAACGGTCTTTGAGTGCTTGTGTTCCAGCTTTGACAGCTGATCATTCAGCGACATTTTGGCCTGGCAAAGATTATGAACTTCAGCTTCGTGATCGCGTAAAGACGCCGAGTGGTGAGATATCTGTGCCGCGAGTTCTTCTTGCATTTTATCTTTGAGTGCTCGGAAGGACTGAAGCTCCAGTTCCAACGCTTGCCTTCGTTTTGCCTGCATCACCAACAAGGAAATCATTTCTAAATAACATCAAATGGCACACATGTCGATTCAAGTCACCTCATCATTCCTGATCTTCACTTCGGTCTCGCTGATCGAGTCCAAAAGTTTATGTTTCTCCAGCATGAAATCTGACTTGGACCGGTCCAACTGTTCTACCAATCGTGATTTCGACAACTCAATCTCGCGAATCCGATCTTCAAATAGTCTGCATCGTTCCAACAGCTCTCTCTCTTTATCCGCCTCTAATTCCGCCAACCGTTTTTGATGAGTTTGCTCGGCCCTGTTGGCTTTTTCCGCGTTCAGCTCCATACGTTCGTGTTCGCGCCGTTTCGCCTTGTCAAGCTCGTCCAGAAGCAAAGCCTTGTCCTTCTTCAGAACACTGACTTGCAGATCAAGCTCTTTTCCTGCTGATTCCATGTCTTTTAAGCGTACTTGGTAGCTGGCGTGGGCTTTCGAGTTTTCGTACTCCAGGGATGAAATTTTCTAGAACAGCGTTCAGTGCATGTTACGCGTAAGTGGAGTGCTTAATATGGATCACCTCCTTTTCTTCGAATAGTTCTCTTTGGAGACCGGATATCTGCTTCTGTAATTCCGTTTTAACATGCTCAAATTCCTCGACATGGGTTTCCAGCTTCTGTTTCGCTTCGTTGGCCTCTTTAAGATCCTTGAGCACAGCTGCCAGTTTTCCAGAAGTATCCGCCGCATTTTCTTTCGATAGCTCCAGTTTGGTCGACAGAGTCTCAATGGTGTTTTGATGGGATGCTGCGAGGTGCTGGAACGTGTTTGTAAAGAAGTCAGAGTTCATTTTCGATTGCTCTTCCGTCTTGTGCCGGCTTGCGTTTCTCTCAATGCAAGATTCAATCGCGCGTAGTAGGTCTTCGGGAATTTCGTTCCCAGTGAGCAAGAGTTCAAAAAGGGTGTGGTTCGATTTGAAGCATTGAAGAAGTCCGCGGCCGCCCACCAGTCCCGCATTATTCCATCGCAAATCTTGACCACAAGAAAGAAGACAGTTTAGCCGGCATACAGTCTCGCATTTCATGATTTTTTGCACGCACCAAGTCGAAGTAAAGATTTGTTGCTTTTCAGCCCCAAACTGAGCATGTTGACACCTTGGGGACTGAGTTTGCAATTTCGAAGATCCAGAACTTCCAACGCGTCGTTAACTGAAAGCGCGTCTGCGAGAGCCTTAATGCCAGTCTCCCATATCCCCAAACAGTTCCATTCAAGCATCAGATTCTTTAAAGACGCGTTCATTTTCAGCATTTGCGCGAGTGCAATTGCTGTTTTCTTTGTCAGCCAACATTTCGAAACACGCCCAAAATGCTGTGCGAACCTCCGTCTGATCGAATATTGTTTCCGCGTAAATCCAGTGTGTTTATCGTTGTGTTCTTTTTAAGAACACCCGAGATCAGAATAGCTCCATCATCGCCCAAGAACGTGTCAGCAAGACATAAGCGCGTCATGACAACGTCTTTTGAGAGAACAGAACACAGCGCAGTGAGTGCCTGGAGTGGTTTGGGTCAGTTTGCGAAAGTAGGCCCAGCCCGAGTCCGTCGAAGGTACCTTTCCATCAATGCAGTGGCCTTGCAGCACAAGTTCATTCCCATTCGCGCCTTCCTTCTCTCTCTTGATGGAGGCTGCCCTGAGCGCTCCTTTGATGGTGGAAACGGCTGACTCGCACGCGCCGAGAACATTGCATTCGGCTTCAAACTGTTGGGCAAACATGATCAAAACAAAAAGTCCAGAATCACTCTTTTTTTAATTGTTGGACACCCCCCAAAAAAGCAAATTATCGCAGCTTGCCTACAGGTCCACAGGGCGGGAGTGTGCGTTAATATACGCGACAGTTTTGCTACAGCCCAGAGCCTGGGTGCCAACTCTGAGGGCAGTAGGGCCATCTTCAAGATTCACGATCAATCAACCATCATAAGTCAGAATGCGTCTCCTTTCTTTGAATGCTCCTATTTCATCTTCCATGGCTATTCACCTTTACCTTGGATGGTGGCACAGTTCTCCAGTATTTTCTGCACAGGCGCCTTGTTGTGGATTTCAAACAGCCCAAGCTGGCGCCAATTCATTCTTAATGGTTAGCGATTATTGTTCCACTGACTGATAGAGATACCAAGAGCCAGTGAGGATACGAGCTCCACACATTTTACTTGGCAAACTTGAGACAGTTATGGAAGTGAACTTGCGGGCCTTGGCGGCCAAAGCAGTGGCGGCAGACAAGGGCGGCCAGTACCGGGCAGCATATGCGCTGTATTACCATCTGGCGGACGCTCTTCTGAACATGGCGCATGGTGATGAGGCTGATCCACCGCTTCCATCACAGCTCACTCCCTTCCAACCCAGATGAACAAAACGCAGCTGTGAGAGATGCAACACTGAGAAAAGCCACCGAGTACATCAACCGGGCAGTCTATGTGAAACAAATGACGGATGGACCAGGAAACAGTGCCGCTGCGCAAACGCACGACAACGAGCTGGACCATGTCAACGTTTGGCCCAATTCTTGTTTCATCTGCGGGCTGTCATTCAAAACGAACGATGTAGTTTCTTCTGCAGCAAGGTCTCGATTCCGAGGCAAAGGGTGACAAGCGAGAGGCCAATGCGGCGTATGCGTCTGGCTGCGAACTGGCGCTCATCTATCTGGAATCCCGATCAATCAGTTCTGCGGCGCATCCATTGTCCAAAAAGGTGGTCAGCATCTTGTCTCGCATGGAGCAGATCAAACCTGAACTGGACAGCCACGCGCAAAGAAACACACCACCTTCGAACAACCCTCCAACAACTGCAGACAACCATCCAGAGCTCTCTTCAATGGAAATGGAAATTCTTAAAAGCGCTTCCTACATAAATTCGCGACTATTTCTCCCATGGATGTCAAACGACAAAACCGAACCATTTTCGTCGCGAACACTGTTTTCTGATCCTGACGGCATGCTCGTGTTGTCACGAGAGCAAAAGCAAAAGTTTGGCTGTTGGAAGCGAGTTTCCGAGATTATGAAGTTCCCGACCATGATTGCAGTGATTTCAAGCACGGCAATTGTCCAGGTTCATTAATAGGATTTTTTTGAATATTTGCGACGGATCTGACTGCCCACCGTTTTCTCCCTTCCATCTTTACCACCAGGACGTCGTCACGGACTGCTCATTCGTCGCCTCTTTGTGCGTGAGCGCGGCATATGAGCTAAAATTCAACAAGCAGGTTTTTATAGTCTGAATGAACCACTGCAAGTTATGACCGATTACTGATTATACTGTCCGTGTGACAGTTGATCACCGCATGCGTCTTCCCACAAGACTTTTCGGGATATCCAATATTTAACCCGATTGGCAAATACGTGGTCAAGTTGTTTTATAACGGAATCGCGAGAATGATCGGTGGGGTTTTATTCCTTTCTTTTTTTTTTTTTGATTGCGTCAGGTTCGGTTTCGTTAATAACACAAGTAACCGCAGTCGTTGACGATTTTCTTCCACTCAGTTCTGAAGGTAACGAGCGACTCAATCAATTTGCAGCCATCGTTCTCTCCCATTAAAAACATTTTCAACAGGAGCTTTAATGTGCACATATTCGACAAACAGCAACGAAATTTGGCCCAGCATAATTGAGAAAGCCTACATGAAACTAAATGGAGGATACGATTTTCCAGGATCCAATTCTGGAATTGATTTATACGGTTTGCTCACGACGCAATGTTTAAATCTGACGCACTGACAGACTAAAGCGCACAGCATTAACGGGATGGATTCCGGAGCAGATCTTTATTCGAGTGTTTGTGAATTACTTATCCTTTTTATGCAAGATATTTACTCCCATTTTTGTTGTTTTAACAGGAGTGAGCCAATGAACCACTTTCAATGGAGTCGACTCTATGATGGGTTCCACAATGGAACCGTTTTACTCACGATTGCTACGGTAATATTAATTGTCGCTTGCTGCCCTACTTCTGTTTTTGTGACATTTGCCGTGCAAGATCGCGATGTCTGATGAGGCCGCGGAAGCGTTGGGACTTGTTTCTTCACATGCGTACGCAGGTATGAATTTCATGAGACGCGGAAACTTGCGCATTTTGCATCTGAAAAAAAGCATCTTGTACTTTCTTCAAAGTTTTGGATTTGCAACTCGTTGCCGGGGTTCGAATGTTGCAAGTATGGTCTCTTCATGTATTGACAGTAACCCTTGCACCATATTGTTGATACACCTTGGACAGCTTAAGAATCCATGGAATCATCGGAGATGGAATGGTTAGGAAGCTTTTATGCGTGAAAGATTACTCAACCGTGTCAAAAAAAAAATAGGAAAGTATTCCCACAACGACCGTGTCAACTGGACTCGCGAATTTAAAAACGCTCTCAACTTTGATCAACTCGGAGCCATGCAGTTGGACGATGGAATCTTTTGGATTGATTTTGACTCGGTCCGGCAGCATTTCGAATCTATTCACGCGAATTGGAATCCAGAGATATTCAAGTACCAGCACGTCATGCATGTGTGAGTGTTATAGCGATACACATGGGTCTTGCCTTGATTTATTTTTCATCACGCGCTGATGCTTGTTGCTCCGATCTTAGCGCCTGGCCTCGGGAAAGTGGCCCCGCCATTGATACATTTACGCTTGCACATAATCCGCAGTATGGAATTGAAGTAAATGCTGCTGAAGAAAACTCGTCAGTTTGGCTGCTCCTTTCCAAGCACGTGACCACCAAGGTATCCATCCGTTTGACTGAACTTGGCTGGCATCTTTTTTTTGAACGCTTTTTGCAGGAGGAAAACAAGGACTACATCACACTCCACGTTTACGCCGACACAAACTGCAAACGCGTGTACTACCCTGAAATGTACAAAGTCTTGTACGTGGGCGTGTACGTCAATAACCCACATGTGCTGGCAACATTCACAGTTCCAAAAGGTGTGTCCAGATACACTGCAGTTGTCTCTCAGCACGAGAAGACGCGCTCGCTAACGTTCAGTTTGAGAGCGTACGCCACTCATTCCTTCTTGTTTGGCTCCGTCAGAGCATACTCTGAGCAAAGAGTGGTTGGTGTCTTTTATTTCAAGCTGTCTGCGCATGCATTATGAAATTTGAGGTTAATTACCGAGGCAGATTCGAGGTGCGCTTGGCTTTGTTAATGACACCCACGTTTCCCACGCACGGCATAACCTTAAATTCACTGCACAACTCGAGGAAAACGTTCTCATAATGGTAGAAGAGGAAGGTGATGCACTGTTACAGTTGCAGATACAAGGGGCGGATGGCATCTATGATTCAGGAGCCCCACGACAGCGATTCGCGTTCATCGAAAAAGGCCTCAATCAGGGGATGTACATTATCACCGTGTCATTAGGAGCACCTTGCAGTAAAGCTGTACAGTATCGATTGACGTTTCGATCGTTTGTAGAGATGGAAGTTGATTGAGGAAAATAAAATCAAAAAGCAGCCTGCCGTTATGTACTTTTGTATTTTGCAAAATTCACTGTTTTCTGCTCTTGCCGCGAACAGCCTTCTTTGCAGCAAATCCACGGCCACTGGCGCCTTCCTGATCCATGCGATCATATCCTTCGCCATCGTGGAAAGCCGAACGCGCCGACGCTTTGTTTGCATCCACTTTTGCGCTTTCAAGATTCTTTTCGTAAAGCGCTTTTGAAGCTGAAAAGTCTGCGTCGCTTTTTGTCACCGCTTCAAGCTCAGAATCAATCAAGGCCAGAATCTTCTCGGAGGTTTCGGTCCTGGTTTATATTTAAGCGTCAGTACTTATTGAATGCGGCTTCAGAATAATACGTACCAGTCTGTAAGCACTTGAAGCAGATGCTGGGTTTCACCCGGTTTAAGGTCCCTTCCCATTGCATTTTCCACGCGCAAACACATACCCTTCTGATCCAATTTGCCTTCAATAATATCGAGATATATAGCATCAATAATCAAATCTTCGAGTTCGCGAATGTTTGAAATATGAAGCTCTTGTTGCAACTGAACGTATGGAAGCACCTGGGGGAAACATGAAAAAAAAATTATAAGCAAACAAAAAAAGTGGCCAAGTCGTATGTTTTTGAGGGAGTACCTTGCTGCTTTTGGAAAGGGACACGATGGAGAGTTGGCGCAATTTATTCATTTGCTGCTGATTAAGTTCCGGAAGTTGCTCGGAGTCTGCTGATCAGATGAGAGATGGAGTTCAGCCAATGCCGCGCAATTGCAAAAGTAAGGGACCCACCCGCGTACTCGCTAAAGGTGCCGTATGCAAACAGTCGCAGTAGATGAAAGTGGCCGCGATACTTGTCTGAAGAAGCAAGCTGCGATTGCCAAAAAGAACTTATCAGTGGTCGGCTGGAGAAAGCAAAAGAGGTCAAGCATAGGCCGGTGCATTCTCTGAGCAAAAATGCCGTGCGTGGAGTCGAGAGTTGAAAATGCGGACTGCAGCGGGTCTGACCTCTTTCACATTCGCGCTCTCGACCAGTTCTCCAAAAACAAACACGCCCGGAGCAGAGAGAGCGTCGAGAATGAGCTGGGCACACGCTGCCCCTTTTGCACTCTTGGCCAATACGAGGAATGCGTCCATTTGCGGATGTCTTTTTTGTTCTATTTTATTTACTTTACTTTTTTACCGATTATCTCAGTATGGGGGACCTTTTCGTTCGCTTCTGCACATAACAGCTGTATTAACATGCAACAGGATGGATGTCGAAAGCAGTGCCATTGCAGCAATCGAGCGATTGAAGCTGCGCTGTGTAGAGAACAATACGCGCTGGAACGTGGCGTCAGCTATTGTTCTTTCGCAAGGCGGTTCCTTCGAAACAGTTGCGATCGGGTGAGAGCGGTTTTCTTATGCCATCAACTCATTGCTGATCCGTCCCTCTCGGTATCCTCGCTCGCCCTCAGATGCGGTCTTAAATGTCTCCCATTCTCGGCTGCAGTAGTTGCTGGCGACGATGCAGTCAAAGACGCCCATGCAGAGGTACTTTGCAGGCGTGCTTTCCTTCGGTAAGTTTAAAGTAATCTTGCAAGGATCGAATGAAATACATGTGTCACTGATTGCAATTCTTCATCACAATTCTTTGTAGGTATCTGACACAGCAGTTAAAGCACGCAGCAAAAGGAGAAAAGAGCATATTTTCCATCTGCTCAGAACGTGATGCGCAGTTTCCGTTTGTGCTGAATGACGGGATCGCGTTTCACATGTACGTCTCTCAAAGTCCATGTGGCGACGCGTCGACAGAGTCGCTAGACAGTAGCCAGACTTCGGAAGAGCGCTGTGTCAATGAAGCAAAGCGAAGAAAGTTCGAATCCAGCAACATTGACAAGGTTCAAAATGACGTTGACGCGCTTCAAAACAAAGAAAAAGAAACTTTGCGAAAAGACCATAACATTCCCCTGCAATTCATTTCTGCGCAGTCTCGAGGTCTTGTTATTCGTGGGCGCCACGATTATACTCAGAAAGGTGTTCTGAGGACAAAGCCCGGTCGCGTTGACTCTGAAATGAGTCTATGCATGAGTTGCAGTGACAAAATGTGCAAGTGGAATGTGCTGGGATTTTCCGGCTCGCTGTTAAGCCTTCTGGCTGCCCCTGTCTACATTCGAACTATTGTTGTCGGAGATTGGTTTGACAAAGATGCGCTGGACAGAGCGTTGATTGGCAGAGCCGCTGGAATCAAACGTAAGCTCACTCTTCTGAATTTCCATGCTCATAGAATTAATTGAATTGCCACCACAGACCTGCCAAGTCAGTTTCAATTAAACGCACCCCAGATACGGCCGTCAAAAGTGCCATACGCGTTCAGCAAAACGTCTCTCGAATCCTCAAAATCGACAGAATCGTTGCCGACACCCTCAGATGTTTGTAAGTTGCAAATACGGAAAAGTTGCGTACTCAACTTAAATTCACGAACGTGTCAGGCCTCGCATGGTCCAAAGGATTCGAAAGTAAAGACGCGCTCCAGCAGCTGAGTAATAATGGAAGAAAGCAGGGCCACGCAAAGCGGAAAGGTGTCTGGATGGACTCATCCCGCTCACAGCTTTGCAACAAAAGTCTCGCAGACGCTTTCATTGATCTCGTCAAAGTCATGCAAACTTGGGATCTTTCTGATGGAGAAAGCGAATCTCAGCATTCAAATGGAAGGCAAGACAAGTGCCCATCGGTCTTGAAGTTGGCTCAAGTGGACGGCTTTTCATGCTCGGATTTGAAAGAGTTAAATACTTATTATGCTGAGGCGCGATCGATATTTCTGGGGCATGAAGTTTTTAAAGGCTGGGTGTTGAAAAAGGAACCATCTGAGGTGGATGCGGCGCGTAACGCACGTAAAAATGGCTTTTATTAACACATACATTACATTCGGTCGTTTGAAGATGAGGGCAGATCCACGCTTTGCACAATATCCAAAACTCTCTTGAAACTTGACTGAGCATCACGCAGCGATTTCGGCGGAAACCCGCTGAACATAAAAATGGGATCCTTCTTCTTGAACGTTAAGGTTGGCGAGGCGGCTGCAACGTCTGACATTTTGTTTGAATCAATGTCCTTGGCGTCATCTTCTCCCGGTTGCCTGATGGCATCTGCGCTAGAATCTCCGCCTTCTCCCTCGCTGTCCTCCTTGCGCACGGGCTTTCGAGACCTCAGACCGGCCATGGAAGAAGGTTCCGCGTGAATGGGGTCAAGATGTATTTCACGAACGGCAGCATCGAGATCCAAGTCCTCCGATTTCGATGAGCTTTGCGTGTTTTGGTTCCACGTTTAAAACGGCATTCGCGCACCCACGAAACAATGGACAACAAACAAACCAAAATACCGACGCCTGCATGCGCCGATCATAAGAAAACTGAGAGAGTGTATCTGGGCCCAGTACATATTTCGCTTCAGCCAGATGCATGAATCCCTGTGTATGGGTGCTTAAGTTGGGTAGTTTCCAACGCCACTTGGTCCTTCCTCACCTTGCGCAGTTCCTGAGCGATTTCTGACTGAAGTCTCAGGTACGTGTCAACCTTGTCGAGGGTTTCGCCAAGCGTCGATCCGTTGTCCGCCATTTCTTGTTTTGCGCGATTTACGTGTGCAAAACGTAAAGTTAAAAAATTAGGACGAAATATAAAACATGGAGTGGAGCTTAATAGTCCAGAAGCTGCGAATGCTTGAAGACTGCCGCCGGATGAGCGACTCGCCCATCGCTAAAATCAACAAGATCCACGGAAAGATTCAGAAGATGGAGCGATTCAACAATAAAGTCGGGACGAAGCTGATTGAGTTCGTGAGTCCATCTGTATCCTCACTTCCCCGCCTCTGCGTCGTTCCTTACCATTGCCTCAAAGTACGATGATGCCGCAATAAAAAACCAGCTCGAGAAGAGGTGAGTCGTGCTCTGGAACATTTGGGATCATCCCAGACTTCGGAATGATAACAATTTGCAACAGACTGATAATGGAGCTGATTGAGGAGACGAAAGCTTTCGAGGCAATACTAGAAGGATCTCTCGAAGCTGGTTCTGTTTTTTCCGCTTTTCATTTTCGGGAAACTCCGTGCTGAACTCAGTCACAGATCTCCGAAAGAAGAAGCGAAAGTCGGACGAAAAAGCGGGAGTTTCCAACATGAAAAAGAGCAAAACGTGCGCGCATTGTCCTTTAATTTCCCGTGTCTGAATCGCATTTTGTTTGATCCAGAGACGATGAGAATGCCCTGAATACCCTGCCAACGGGAACCCAAGTTGTCGTGCGGCCCAACCAGGACTTTATCCTTGCAAATATCATAGGTTTCAGGGCCGACCGGCAAAAGTGCGTTTTTCTATGGACGTCTAAGTCTGCAGAAATTCGGAAGGCTGTAGCTAAACGCTTCAAAAAAAAAAAAAAAGGTACGAAGTTGAAGACGCAGAGGAAGACGAAGACAAACCGGGCACAAAGAAAACTTACTGGACGAAATTGAAGGATATCATTGTGATTCCCAAATCAGTGGAGAGTAGGATGGAGTTTCCCCAAGGACACACAGTGCTTGCACTTTACCCAGGAACAACTTGTTTCTACCGAGCCACTGTTGTATTGCCACCCAGCAAGGTAGTCTACATTCCCGTTTTTTTATTCCCTTCACTTGGGTGGTTCGATAGAACTAGTCATTGATTGCCCTTTAATACCGAAGAATACTGTATATCGCGTGCGATTTGAGGATGATGGCGGAGAAGACCGCACGGTTCCCATTGAGTTCTGCCTTGACTTCCCCAAACGTAAATAAAAGGAGAGAAAATATATTTTCGAAGAAACACTCGGACACGCAGATGCTTTTCCTGCGAAGGGCCTCTCGGAAGAGTCGGCATCATCACCTCGCAAGGCTCTCTTCAACTGGGTCCTCTTCTTCAGCCGAGAACAATGAAGCGCAATTTCGCAAGAATGCAGTCGGGATACAGATGGTCTCGAAGAACATTCACGCGCAACTCTTTCGCGAATCAACCAACAGCATTGATTCGAAAGTGGAGAATCTGGCTAAACGTTTGCTTCAATCGGCGGACCTGTGGGGCAAGCAGGAGGCTCCATTGGCAGACGTCGTCATGCCGCTTCCGCCACTCGTGGCTAATGCGCTCGCAGACGGCACCGCGCCGAAACAAACGAAGCAATCGAAGACACAGAAAGTTACGACTGACCCGGGTCATAATGATCTCGACTTCCATTTCAAAGTGCTTGGGCATGAGCAAAGCGATGCCTATAAGCAACTAACACACGCCATTGCAAACTGTGCCGAGCCTCCTCGTCCAACTACCTGGAGCACATCTGTAATCGTGACGTTTTTAAAATTGCAAGCTTTTAAGTCCACGAGGACCGCATTTAATCGAATGACTCCTTTGATTGCAGCCTGGCTGGACGCGCTACGACCGGCTCGGCAACGCCACACGCATCGAATATCCGGACTGCGAAGTGATTGTTTTTGATATCGAGTCCATGTGGAAAAAGTCTCCGTACGCCTGCGTCGCAACGGCGATGGGCATTGATGCGTGGTACTCGTGGGTCGCGCCAGAACTGTCTGCGCTGATGGGTGTGACTTGCCTCAACGAGCGAACGCGACTTGCCGAGAATTTTGCGTTTTCATCTTTGATTCCACTTGGCCTTGTTCCTGCCGAATCTGGACTTGAAACCGAGGATTCGCAATTCAACAAGAAAGAAGCTCCGAAAAACCGGGTGCGCGTTGTCGTTGGTCACAACATTGCCTATGACAGGGCGCGCGTGCTTGAGGAGTACAACTTAGCTCCTAACGACGTTGCATGGATGGACACAATGAGTTTTCACTCGGCGGTCGGCGGCTTATCCTCCCAGCAGCGGGCCTCTTGGATGCAATACCGAAGGGCAAGCAAGAACTTGGCCGCTATCGCAGAGCTGCCTGATTCTGCGATGGCAGGCGAAGAATTTTCCAACATGACCGTTCGTGACCTCCAATCTATCGCTTTAAGCGAAGTACAGAACCATAAGCGCGAATGGATGGATTGGGGATCTATGAATTCTCTTCAGCATGTATACAACTTGTACACGGATAAAGACTTGGATAAGGGCCCCCGTGCGTTACTCGACACGGAAAATGTGTTGGACATTGTTGATAATTTCCAAGCAATCTTAAAATACTGTGCTTCAGACGTAGCTGCCACGCAGAACGTACTGACGTGTCTGTATCCCCTCTTCCTGCAAAAGTGTCCACACCCAGTATCATTTGCGGGAATCGTAGAAATGGGAAAAGGATTTTTGCCAACAACGGAGGAATGGGATGCTTATATACAAAATTCGGAGGAAGCGTGTTTACGGGAGCAGAATTTCGTTCAGCAAAAGTTCTTGGACTTGGCTGAGAAGGCGCTCCGATTGCATAACCGAACTCCAGAGGAATTTTTGGAGTTTGAGAGGAAAGAAACCGAGCGTGAAGCTGCATTGGCCGAGAATGCATCAAAAGCTGTTGCCGATTCGGATGTGATCAATGCTGAGATGGAGCCTGCGGTAAAGATTGACAAGCCAATAGAAAAGAAGGAGGTGAAAGCAAAACCCAAAAGGCGCAAGGCATTTGAAGAGGAAATGGAAATTTCAGCGCCTCCTGCGCTGGAGAAAAGCGACGCCGTTGATTCGAGCAGAACGTTCGCCTGGCAGGATGATCCGTGGCTTAAAAGGCTCGATTGGACCCCGGCCTCGTTACGAGGCCGCATCTTTCCAGGCTATCCAAAATGTAATCCAATACTCTCACGGCTATTATTTGAGTATTAAGTACATTGCTCTCACCACAGGGTATCGAGAGCTATGGGATTCTAAAGCAAAATGTATCAAAATATCAAGTAGCAAGCGCGTATCTCCATATCTTTTAAAGTTAACTTGGCGAAAGTTTCCTGTCTACTATAATTCTGCATTCGGTTGGCTATATCGCGTCCCTCGGTCCGATAAAGAAACCGTCATCAAGGAGCCAGAAGTTATGATACCAAATGATCCTGGAGCAAAGGGATATGATGAAGCTGCCGTTGACGAAATGGTCGACTTCAGATTTTACAGAATTCCGCACAAGGACGGCGAAGAAGATAACTGCGGAAATCCTCTTTCAAAGGGTTACATCAAAGCATTTGATCAAGGCATTCTCGGTTCATCATATCTTGGGGCGAATGAGATTCTCACTCGCCAAAGCATGTGCAGCTATTGGATAAGCGCTCGAAATCGAATTAAGGGTCAACTGATTGTTAGGCCAGGTCCAACACACCCTGGAACGGAAATTATTCCCGATTACAAAAATCGACCAGAAGGCGCAAAAATCATTTTGCCCCAGATCGCTGTTATGGGGACTGTGACGCGTCGAGCTGTTGAAGCCACATGGATGACTGCAGCAAATGCAAAGCAAAATCGCATTGGTAGTGAGCTGAAAACGCTTATTCGAGCACCAGCCGGGTTCGCTTTCGTTGGAGCTGATGTTGACGCCGAAGAGCTTTGGATTTGCTCGTTACTCGGTGACGCGCAGCTTGGCATCCACGGATCAACGCCTATTGGATTCATGACTTTGCAAGGTTCAAAAGACATGAAGACCGACTTGCATACTGTCACTGGACGCATTATTGGAATTGATCGAGATGTGGCAAAAATCTTCAACTATAGCCGATTTTATGGAGCAGGGATCAAACATAGCACCCAACTCCTACTGCAGCATCGGATTGGAATTGACAAAGAGGAAGCTGCTCAAAAGATCAAGGAATTATTTGCTTCGACCAAAGGGACTAAAATGCGGTCGAAAGCTGGAGGACAGTATGGGGAGTATTGGTACGGAGGAACAGAATCATTCACATTCAATGCCTTGGAGGACATTGCCACTTCAGACATGCCCAAAACGCCAGTGCTTGGATCCGAGATCCCCAATTCCTTGCTTCCTAAGCATGTAATGACAGATGTGAGTTTTCTTTCTTCCCACTTAACTGTTTCGAAAACAGCCCCGTTGAGTCGAAATATATTCTTGCAGTTTGCTACAAGTCGCGTCAATTGGGCCGTCCAATCATCAGGTGTTGATTACCTTCACCTACTTTTGACGAGCATGAACTACCTGTTTCGGAGACTAAAAATTCGAGGTCGATTCATGCTGAGCATTCACGATGAAGTGCGATATTTGGTAAGAAAGGAGGATGTCGATAAGGCCGCTCTCGCACTGCAGATTAGCAACCTTTGGACACGGGCATTGTTTGCAAGTCGCTTGGGAATTGAAGACCTGCCTTTGGTAAAGACTTCTTTGAGCTTTGGTAGTAGCGCTATTCTGGGGCTGATTACAGTTTGTTTTGTTCAAGAATATTGCCTTCTTTTCGGCAGTCGACATTGACCACTGTCTTCGAAAAGAAGTGTATCAAAAATGCGTGACCCCAACCAATTTAGAGCCAATTGAAAGCGGTCGCAGTGCATCAATTCGGGACACCTTAAAAACACTCGGTGCGTCTCTTACGAACGAGACGTATGGACCGGAATTAGAGTCTGTCAAACAAGCCGCACAACAAGTTGCCAGAGACTTGAAATTAAGTAACTTCCAGGCCAAACCTGCGATTCAACCTGATCCAACATGGATTGAACTTCAAATGTGCAAGAGCACAGCGGAAATTCGACAAGTTATGAGGCCTTTGCTCTATCAAAATGAAGCGCCCAGGGTCAGCAAGGCGCCTAGCAGGCAGTCGGTTGAAGCGCGCGAACTGCAACACGAAAGATTGCATGATCAAGAATATGATAGAATCGAAAGACAAGTTGCTGAGGCAATCGCTAGTGACATGAAGGAAGACGCGCCTAACCCTCCCCGCAAATCTCGAAAAAAGTTGCCCACTGAAGGTTTGGAACGGAAAGCGTTGGCTTCAAACGGCGATGATGCGAGCTCACATGACCATGTCTCAACATCAGACAACAGTCAGCCAGTTGAAATACACGAACCGCAAGCTGAGGGAATTTCGAATGATCGAGAATTTGATAGAACTGAGAGCAATGTTGGTGGTGCACCCGTTAGTGACTCAACAACAAGCGGTGGACTTAAATCTCCTCGTAAATCTCCAAAAAAGCTGGCCACTCAGGGTATAAAAAGATACGAAATGCGGAAATCGTCGGCTTCAAACGATGATTCGGATGATGCAAGCAATACACGCGAAGACGTCTCGTCATCAGATATCAGTCGGCCATTTGAAGCACAAGATCCACAAGCGGAGGGGATTTTGAATGAATTTGACAGGACCGAAAGTCATGCTGGAGGCGCACCTGTCAGTGACACGAACATCAACGGGTCTAAATCTCCCAGCAAATCTCCCAGCAAATCTCCGAAAACTTCGGCCACTCAGGGTATGAAAAGATACAAACCAAAGAAATCATCGGCTCCAAGGGATGGTTCGGATGATGCAAGCAATGCAAATGAAATTGTCTCATCATCAGATATCAGTCAGCCAGTTGAAACGCGAGAATCAAATTACGAGAAATCAAATGGCCAAGATTTTGATGGAAGCGAAAGCCATGTTGGCATCACACCCATCAGTGAGGAGAACGGGCCTAAACCTCCTCGCAAATCTACGAAAAAGCTGGCCACTCAGGGTGTGAGACGATGCGTATCACGGCAATCATCGGCTTCAAACGACGGTGATGTGAGCTCATATGAAAACGGCTCATCAGACGTCAGTCAGCCATTTGAAACGCTCGAAGTACAAGAGGAGATATCGAATTTACGAGAATTCGGTAGAACCGAAAGCAATGTTGGTGACGCACCTGTTGGCGACTCTAGAGGCGACGAGCCCAAATCTCCTCGCAAGTCTCCAAAAAAGTTGCCCAGTCAGGGTGTCAAAAGGTCACGGAAAATACCTGGTTCAACTGACTTGCCAAATGATGCGAGCTCAGTTGAAAATGTGTTGACATCAGATAAACCAACATCGGGTGAATCAAAGGGCGAATTTTCCGATTCGAGTGTTGCCATTGATGAGCTGTTAAGCCTTGCAAATGAAAGCGTTCGAATGAGTAACAGCAGGGAATCTGAAACTGGCGAACTTCGGGAAAAAAGATTGAGTGACTGACAATAAAAAGGGCCATAAATATTTACAAGAGAGTGTCAACAGCTGCCAAGCTCAGATGGATCGAACAACACCCACGCTTCAAACTTTACCGGTCGAGCTCGTCCGGAATATTTTGAGCTACATACAGCCATCGGATGCCGTGCGTCTTCGGCTGTTATCGACTTCCATCAACTGTGTTATTTCATCAAAGTACTTTGCGCGACTTAATCTCCTCCGCTTCCCGCGGCCTCCCGTCTCCGACGCTGACTTCACGAAAGAAGACGATGACTTTTTCCATCTTCCATCCAACTACCAGATCGTGTATATCGCTTTATTTCTTCAAAACGCACACCATCTCGATTGGAAATCACGACGGAGGCTCGACACAGCCGCATTCCCGAAAGCTCTGGGGAGACTGCCGCACTTAATGTCCCTGAATCTGAGCGACAATCTAATCGAAGGCCCGATTCCTGTCGAACTGATGGACGTAGATACCCTGAAACTCCTCATTCTATCAAAGAACCTTCTTTCAGCAACGATACCTGTGCAAATATTTCATCTTGTGAATCTGAAGATTTTGGATCTGAGCTATAACCGATTGGAAGGCACGATTCCTCGAGAAATCGGACACTGCACGGAATTGCGGGTGCTTGCACTTCAACACAACAAACTAACGGGGAGTATCCCGCGAGATCTCAATAATCTGACGCAGCTGAGAATTCTGTCCTTGTTCCGCAACGATTTAAGCGGACCAGTGCCCGATGTCGGCGCGTTGCTGTTTCTGGAGCAAATGCTCTTGTTCAAAAACCGGCTGAGTGGTCCTATCCCTCCCAGCATACGCAGACTACCCTGTATTCAGCTCTGTGATTTGAGATACAACGAAGACTTGACGTTCGCGTTCAAATTCAATAAACTGAAATTCTGAAGAAAAAAAAAACAAAAAAACCTCAAAATTCGGCTTGTGCACAAGTTGCATGGCTGACCCGGACTTCGATTTGTTTGCGGAGTTTGACGGATCGAACGGTGACGAACACGGCGGAACAAACGCGTCATCAGCAAGCTCCGGTTTTGGGTGGCTTGATTCGCTCCTGGGCGACCATGGGAGTGGTGCATCTCGCGGCAGTGTTCCTGAACTGCGGTAGGCGGCTTTATTCCGCGATTTGTAGACGTTGTTTTTTGCTGTGGTTGATCATGTGTAGAACGTGGGATGTTTGTTGAGTAGGTTTCCGGATACGAACCAACGAGACATGCGGACAAATGACGGCAAAGGGGGCAGCAACTGTGTCACTTCAGAACTTGTAAGACGCGCTCCTCAGCTGCCTCCTTCTCAGCAACCCATCTTGTCACGAACCACGCCCTCACAACTCATGGGTCTCCCGCAAAACCCGTTTATCGAATCACGCGAGCCTACCAACCTTTGCATGCCAAACGAGCGTTTTTTTCAAGCGCAGCTGTTTCAACCACCGTGGGTCTCCTCCTCCTTGGTGCCGCCTCCAATCATCATCCCAAGCTCGCCAACAAAGACAGCAAAACGCGTTACCCAATCTGCACCGTCTTCCGCAGAATTAGATCCAACGGCGCATACCTTAGTACACCCACTCCTTACTCCAATCGACAACTTTCATCCTGAGGTTGCGCTTGACTTGGAGTCCACATTTTCAAAGTTGCGCTCTCCATCAAAAAAACTGGCTCCCCAGCGTGTAAAAGTCAACAATGAAATTGCTTTGACAAGACTACCGCGTTCTTTGGAACGAGCCGAAAACCGTTTACGCTACCGGCGGGAAGCCGAGCAACAGCGTCGGAAGTTGCTCAAGCAAAACTTTACCGCGCTTCAGACGGTAGTTCCTGGCACCGAGAAACTTTCGAAAACGGATATTCTCGACTCGAGTTGAGTTGTTTGATTGTTGAAAATGGTTTTCTGGCTTATCGATAAAACACGACAGCTGTCGAATACATTGAAAAACTGCGGAGCGACATTCACACCAAAGAAGTGCTTCTAAAGACACTCGAGGAAGAACTCGCGTTTGCTGGAGAAACAAGCTGAGAGAAAGACCCATAAACATATAAAAATTGTCATCAAAATAAATAAATGAATCAGCTTCTTCAAGAGGCTCTGTTGTCCACACATCACGTCCAACACGCAGCCATTATCAAACGGAAAGATGGCTCCGTGAAAGCAAAATCGCCTCTGTTTGAGGTGACTACTCTTTGGCGAGATTCTGAGACCTACTGACATGAAGGTTTTGGTGCAAGCTGTCTCCAGCTGACTACAGCAAGATACTGATGGCATTCGAAAATCCACGCGAAGTAAGGACGGGAGAAGCGTCGATATCTCTCATGGACGTGGCGTATCGTGCTGTACGGGCCGATAATCTGTCTCTGTACGCGAAGAACGTAAAAAACGCGTTTCTTCAAGTTTATTGCTCGACGGCCTTTTTTTTTATTCATCAAGGGTTCAATTGCAACCAGGACAAGTCTGGCATTATTGTGGCCAAGACACACGGGCATTTCATTTTATCAACGTACGACGGAACAATGTTTGCCAGTGTTTGTGCTGAGGCAGTCGAGAAGCTAGGTAACAGAGCCGCATTCATGAAAGAAACAACCCCGTTATTAACTGGAAGCAAAAAGCCGACTACTTTAGGAAGAAAAATAAATAAAACGTATATATTTCGAAATGAAAACACTCCAGTTGGATCTTTTGGTAGGATTATTGATCTATCCATCAATGACAATTTCTGGCTTTTTCCTGCTGCTTGTGTATGTTCGCCCCACAATTGTTCCTGTCCCAGCTGAAACGGGTGACGTTGAGGGGACTGAAGGAAGCTCCGGTAGTTTCCTGTGGCGGTGATCCGCGACGGTGATTTCGTCGATTCCGGTGAAATCTTCGCAGGTCTCCCATTTTAACGTTTCTTCCTGTGAGGATTCCTCAAATGGATTCTCAACTTCCAGCGGGGGCGACTGCTTCTTCTCCAGCCTCTCTTTTATCACGTGCGAGGCAGAAAAGAGCGGCTGAGGCGGTGATTGCGGGAGGTAGCTCCTGTATTTTAAAATGGGAGTTTAGTTTTGTTGCTGGTGTTGACGGAGAGCAAAAAAAAAACACAAACTCTATTTTCTCGTTCAAGAACGTGATCCATTCGATCATTTCTGCTTCATTCGATGCTTTGATTTCGTAGCGTTTAATTGGGCTCTTGTCTCTCGGTGTTTTGTAAACATCGATTGCAAATACCGACAAGTTTGATTTATCGTCAAGCACATTGACCGAGATTCGTCCCGAATTGTTCAGGCACACGCTAAAGACACGACCACGACCACTTAGTGTCGCTTAACAGGAAAGAGAGACAGACGCTTACCTGAAGAAGGTGGACGGCGCATCCAAATTGTCGTACACTGGAACCTCCGCCAACTCGGCTTCAATCATTTCAGAACTCGGCGGAACAACGGCAATCTGATTCTTTTGAAACCCCCAACCAACGCCGCGATGATTGACGGCAGCTTTCCGCCGCTCATCTCCTTTTGCCTTCCCGTTCACTTTCTTGAAGCAGTGCAGATACCCAGAGTCTGTCACGACATACAGTGCCTGGGTCCAGCCAGTGCGGCTCCAGAAGAAAGGTCGCGCCATGACACTTTGTTTGACGACTTTGATTTCTTGAATTTCGTACGGAAAGTCCGTGATTCGTTTCGGTGCTGATTCCCAGGCTGAAGAATCCAATAAACCGGTTTCGGCAACGTATGTTTCGAACGGGGTTTGAGTTTCAATCTCGCTTAGAAACCCCTTCGCATTGGCGAGAAGAACCTTGGCAAAAAGTCCATGTCAAAAGAAAACAACTCATTTGCGCCTTGTTAAAAACGACTCACTGCAAACGCTGTGCATTGGAGTTCGCGCGCTGTCAAAAAATCCACAGCGACTCGGCGAAGACCCACGACAATCTTTTCATCAAACTCGCCCAAGTTCTTCAACAGCGCCGCCATTTGACTTTGATAGTTGTTCTCAACCGCAATCATTGTCCGCAGCTGCTTATAAAGAACGCGCTCAGTCAACCACGGATCCATAAACTGTTTATCGCGGGGCCCGGCATTCACGCGCCGCGCTTTGGCCTTTTCATGCAGTGTAATCATATCAATCGTTGCAGCGCGCGTCCTCGAGACATTGCGCGTCAACACATCCGTCTCCGTTTTAACGCATTTAATTTTTTTAAGCAATTCTACGCGCAGTTCGTTCAATTGTTTGTTGCATGCGACTTTTACAGATTGCTCAAATCTCGTGTGTTCTTGGGCATAACTTTCGCACGCGTTTTGGACTAAATGGAATGGGATGCCCGTTGAGCTTTCAAATGAAACGTTTGTCGAGTGCAGCTTTTGAAGTCTTGCCGCAAGTTTTTCGTACTCTGCGGCGTAGGCTTTTTCCAGTGACTCGATCGATAGCGCGAAAGCAGTGAGTTCCTGGCGATATCACAGAACCCGATCGTTCGTTGGGGGGGATCGTTTGAAAATCTTTTTCACAAAATTAAGCAAAGGCGAGGGTACCTCCACCACGTGTTTCCATGCCACCAATCTGTTGAGCCCGTGCGGTACTTTTTCGGCCTGCAGAGTAGAGTACGGCCACAGTTGCGATACTGCCGGCGCATTCCTGGCTTTTGATTCACCGAAAAGTGATCCTGTGCTTAACGTTGCAGTTGATGTCATTTGTTTTGTTTTTTTTTTTTTTGGGAATAAGATCGAGTTGTCAGTGTTTTTTATACAAACAAACACTTGATTGAAAAAAACGTTTGCCAACTTGTTTTGTTATTTTTATATTGAGCAAAAAAGATTTGAAGAGACAAGTCGGTCTTGCTTTCTCGGCACAATATTGAAAAAATGGACTGTGCTGCTTCCTTCTGCAAATCCAGTCCTATGCGCGACACAGTGCCTCATCTTTGGAAATCCTCGGCTCTGCGTCGTCCCATGCACAAGCTTGAATTTCTCCATCAACGAAATTTCAGACGTGTGTTGGCAGATGCGGTATAAAACAAAGAAAGAACAAGCAGGATGGCATCTTGTCCAAATTTCCGACACAACCCGTGGAATTTTGAAGGTGGATTTTACCGAAAGAAATTGCAGGCTAGTCGTCTGCTTGGGCAACGTCAAAAGTGTCATTTTAAGGATCAGAGTCTACCTTCCAAATGCATCTCGCCTAATTTCGCAGCAAAATCTACTAGATGATGGAGAAAACAAAACAAGTTTTATTGCCATATAGTAGACAAAGGATAAAACAGAACAAAACACAACGCAATCAAGCTCTTTGCTTGGTCTTGGCAAATTCAGCACTAAGAATCAAGTTGTCGTAACCGTAACCGTTCAGAGCAGTAATGCACCTCTCAGCATCAAACTTGTCATAAAAGGTAACGTAACCGAAACCTTTGCAAGTGTTGGTATCTCTGTCACGGGCAACAAACTGCACAAAAAAAAAAGAGTGGAGACCAATTGTAAGTATTCGGAAAATGAGGGGGGCGCTTGATAATTAAGCCGGGCAACTTACGACACGCGATGTGTGTCCAAAGCGAACAATGAGATCTCTGACGTCCTGCTCCGTTGTGTCCTCTGACAAGTTGGAAATACGAACGGTTGGCAAATCATCTCTGTCCCCTTCACGGCCACCAGGCATTCTGTTGCCTTCCCGAGCACCACCAGCAGCGTTTCCACGCATGCCTGGAGGGACATATTTAGCAGGGCCACCGGCTGCGGCTGCTGACGAAGTAATCGCTGCAGGGGTTTCCTCTGCGAAAACAAAAAAAAAAGTGAATAAAGCAAAAATGCCGGTCAGTTTTTGCGGCGAAGCAAAATCGGATTGGTGTTTTCCCCCCAACCTCTGAAAGAAGATTCGCCAGCGCCACCCGCAAGCAGTGGTTGATGAGAGTCTTTGAAAGGACATTTTGCGGTAAAGTGATCTCCTTTGCAGATTCTGCACATGATTTTCGAGTTGGCCAGAGCAGCCTTCTTTTTGGCTTCTTCGGCCGAAGGAACATCGCTGTCAAGCACTTTTGAGGAGGCAGACATTTTGAGGGATACGATTTCTCCGAACGAAGTGGAATCCGTGTCAGGTCTGCCCAAAGTTTTAGTTCTACTTTTTTTTCGAATGTTCTGCAGCGGTCTCCCCCCCGAGTCCTCACCCCATCTTCAGTCCCGAGCAGTCGCCAAACTTTCGCAGATTTCTTCTTCGTGCAATTGCTGGGTTGACCTGGGATTTGACAGTTTTGGTGCGGATTTTCGTTGTGACCTATATGCGAACGAAAAAAAAGCATTTCAGACGGTCCGCCTGAGCAGAAAACAAAAAAAACGCAGGCATACCTTTACTTTCTTTCCATCGTCATTGATGATGATTTTGATGATGGTCTTGGTGCCGTCAGCATTTTGGATGGATTTTGGGTAGACGTCGTCTGAAAGGAAGGAGGAGATTGAGCCTAGACTGAATATGGGGATCAGGGAGCAGAGAGCGAGCAGTACGGACCTTCTTCGACATCATCGCCCCATTGCCTGGGTGGGGTAGGTTGGTGTTGCGCATGGTCAGCGATGCATATAGTTTTGGTTGTTTTGTGGCGGGGTGACTCACTGCTTCGTGCTCATTTTTTGGATGGATAAAAAAGAAAAGAGAAATTGGACACAAAAGACATGCAGAGAACGTGTGGAGAAACATCTAATGAATTTTATTAAGGTCGGGTTTATGCAAGGTGTGTAGATGCCACAATGTGAGAGTGGGAGGGATGATGCGTTGGGAGGAAAAGGGTCTCATGTCCGCTGGAGCGCAAGCAGTGTTTCTGCAACAACCTCTGCCTCCAGCTGCCGTACCAGCTCCGCCTTCTGCACAGCCTCCTCCTCCAATGCTACAATGTACTCGTACGATGCGTGCACCGTCTCCTCCTTTGACAGCTTCTTGAAGCGGGTGACACTGCGTGGAAGAAGCTGGCGAATCTCGACCAGGCATACGTTCATTTGATCTCTTCGCACTTTCTCGGCCTGTTTTCGATGTGCCATTCTCTGCTGGAGTCTAGAGGGGCGTGTATTTGATGCGAATATTACATAAGTTCGTTGAGAGGGGGTCTGCTTGCAATGAAGAAGAAAAAAAAAACCAACATCCCACACACACCTTTGTTCACGCCCGCTGAAACGAGGAGGGGCTGCGAGCTGATTGTGGTATGTATTCCGTGGAAAGTCCTCTTGGATTGGTTTCATCGGCTCCGAGAAGGATATAGGCGGAGTTATCGGGAAAAATGACGGATCAGGCATGGATCTCAGCGAGGAGAATATGGCGCAGATGGGCGGCAGGGAAGCCTTGGACTCGATATGTTCATTGGAGAGGTCCCTGTGGGTTGGATGGCAGTAGTCGCTCATGAGTGCAAGTGCTTTTTTCTTTCTGTGGCCTCTTTCAAATTTGATTTAGGGGAAGTCCCAGTCAGGGGGCAATTTCAGGGGGCACCCAGAAATTCTTTGATGATGTTGTCACGTATGGCTTAGACGGGGGGGAGCGACAGCAAAGCGACAGTGGGACTGTGTTGTTGCTGTTGTTGTTGTTGTTGTTGTTGTTGGGACCAACTTGTCGTTCGTGGATTGTGTTCTTTCTCAATTCACATCACGTTCACGCTCTCTTTGTTTGCGATGCACCCTGATATTCAAAGGCACTCTCGCTGCGTATCCAACAGCCAGCCAGCCAGCTAGCCAGCAAGCAGCGACCTCCACCGTGCGTGCCAGCACTGCGTCGGGCCACCAGCTGGGGTGCTCGCAGGCGCCACATCCTGTCACGCTCATGTTACACAAATCAGCTGCATCGGAACTTTTTCCTCTTTTTTTTTTTTTCTTCATTCACGATCCACCGTGTGTTCATTAAAGCATTCATTGTATTAGAAGTAGGTGTCAATCGTGTGAGGCAAACGTGCAGATGCGTGCATGGCACTCGACTATGCAAAAAGAAAACAACAACGTGGTAATGTCAAACAGATGCTGTCACAGCGCCAGTCTCGTCTGCATGCCCACAATCTCAGCCTCCAACTGCTTCAGAAGCTGCGCTTTCCTTTCACCCTCCTGCTGCAGCTCAACAATGTACTCGAATGCTTGCTCCACTGCGCGTTCTTTTGATACCACTCGGGAGTTGCCAGTTTTTCGTGGGAGCAGCTGCTTGACTTGGTGGATGCATGTGCGCAGGATGTCACGTCGCTGCTTCTCGGCATTCTTGCGCTGCTCGAGGCGCTTCTGCATTCTACTGCTGCGCGGTGGGCTGTTGGAGAAGAAACAGGGATTGTAAGGACGTTTGTTGAAAATGGGGCAACTGAATAAGGGAAAGTAACCTGGAAGGGCAGCAACGGTCGCTGCTGTGCCATGAACTCAAGGAGCTCAACGAAGGGATGGGGGATGCTTCCTTGTGGTGGGAGGAGAGCAGAATTGGCGGCAATGGCGGGTTCATCAGTTTCGGTGAATGGGCTGGAGACACGGTTGACTCTGGGCTCCAGCAAGAAGGTGTGAATGCGAGTGGATACATGATTGGCTCAGGGAAGGGCAGGATAATGCGCTGCTGCTGGTGCTGCACGTGCTGCATGTGTTGGGTGTCGGTTGGTTGTTGTTGGAGTTGGACGAGAGTCGGCATGCTGCGTGTGTTTGATGTGAAATTTCTAAAGTGCCAAAGTGCCAAGGGGGTCCTCATTCTCCGAATGTGATTATTAGTGCGCGTGCGTGCTGTATTTATTTATTAAAATCAAATCAATAGATTTTAAATACGGGCATTGGGATTAAAACAAGATGAAAATGTAAAATTGGAAAGATTTCATTGCAATGGCGTGCGCTCTAAACAAGGCAGACATGAACACAAACGAGCCATTGAGACTGTCTGTCTGTCTGTCTGTCTCTCGTTCTGTCTGTCTCTCGCTCTGTCGATGCGATGCGATGCGATGCAGTGCGTCTGTTCTGCGTCTTTCTTGTCTCCATCTTGCCAACTGCAAAAAGGGGGCTCCGTCGCACAAAATTGTTGATTACTGTTTCAACAAACTCTTTCCGGAATTCCCGAATGTGGCCTTGACAATGATAACAAATTCACAATTCAATTGTTGATATTTATAATACACGTTTGGAAATCTCAGCAACAAACAGATCCCCCCCGAGTCTAAAAAAGCATCCATCCATAGAAGCAGCAAAACACACACAAACACACAAACAAACAACCTCCCCAACATCACAAACAACGATCAACGTCAGAAGGTAAAAACATTGGCCAAAAAAAGGAAAAAATAAAAAAATAAAAAAAAATAAAAGGATGGAAAAAACGACAAAACCGCATCATGCTACACAATCGTTCGAGAAACGCTTGATCTCATCCTCTAGTCGAATAATTACTTGCATTTTTTCAGCCGCCGACGCCTGCAAATCGGCAATGTAGTCAATAGTGCAGTCCAGAATCCGCTCCTTGGTTGCAAATTTAGCCGCTCCAACTCCGAGCCTCGGCAGCAGCTCTTTCACTTCATTTAGACAGTCGTTCAATGCGGCGCGTCGTCTTTTTTCCGCCTCTTTTCGGAATGATTTTGTGCGTTGTTTTCTGAATTCGGAAAAAAAAAAATAATAATAATAATAATAAAAAAAAAAAAAAGTAGAAAACTATCATTATTATTATCACGATTATTCGTTCTTTCATGTCAGCATATGCACCTGACTGCTTGGGATGAATCGTCTCGCTGCTGATCAATTTCGGTGCTCATTACAGGGCTCGCTGCTGTAATTGCTGCAAACGGAGAGTCGAATGACGGAGGTATTTGAGCAACAAAGGCCAGCGAGGGCAGTCTAACATTCGGGTATGCATGAACGGAAGCGTGTTTGGTTGGTTGCATCCAGGAGGCGTTTGAGGGAGGCATCACGATAGGCGGAAGAATGTGGTTCGGTTGTTGAAGGGGTTGTTGTTGGTCGTGCTGCTGGACATGGAAGGGCGGCGGGTGGTTGTGGTTGTGGTTGTGGTTG